>CM052212.1:14196230-14272262 GCA_028454225.1 Lasioglossum leucozonium
CGAACTTGACGGATTTTTTAAAGTCAATTTTCTCGAAAACGAGGCGTCAAACGAAAAAAATTTATTCTATATTTTCAATTTATTTTCTCATGTAGAATCATTCCCTACATGTTTATACCATTTTGGGAAACCCTGTAGACATATGGAAGAAATTAATTCACGAAACTTCAAAGTCGTTTTTAAAGAGAACGGTTCACTTGAGATCCATTGATCCCTTGAAAGGGTCAAGGTCAATTTTGCGGTCCAATTTTTTAACAAATCTCCACCGATCCAGAGGTATAGAATCCCTCCATGGTATTCGTGACATGTAATTTTTATACACCCTGTACACGCATCGTGTAGAAAAATGGTGTTATTGTATACGGTTCCTTTGACACTGTTTATCCCCATGATGCATAGAATAAAATGGAATAAAACAAAAGATTTGATACGCCTATGGTGGCCAAGACCGAACATTTCTCTGCATTATGTACAAATATAAAGTTCCATTACCTTAGATTAATTGCTTAAACGCTAGAAAGTTATTTCAACGGGTCGCCCATGAAAAATTGCCAGAGCTCGGCGGTGCTGTTGGCGCACATCACCGCGCACACCCGCGTAGAATGAATGATGTGTGGACAATCGTTGAATGTTTGGACATAACTTGTTCAGGTAAATGGGTGGGAATGAAGAGGGTCGAATGTTTGCCCGATCGAATGCCCGGCACGGATAAGCGGTTTCGGGTGATCGAACGATCTTTAGAAATTCATGTGGAGAGCGAGGCGGGGAGGGAAGAAAAAGAGGGACGCATTGTGTGCGGTACCGAGTGAGAAAATGAAGCGTTAAATGATGAACGGGTTTGTCAAAAGTCGGAGCTCGGAGCCTGAAGTGGGTAGACAAAGTCTTCGGAATGTAAAGTCGAGACTGTAGTTATGATGATTATAATAGTCACATTATTATTATTATTCGTAGCGAGAAATGTTTGGATTTTATTAGTTTTTTCCCTGTAGACGGACGCGTCAAGGACTTATGAAGGTAAACATTGATTTTTTAAACGGGACCATTTATTTTTTTTGCGCACAACTCGACGCAGCTTTTTATTCTCTGTAAAAATGGAACCAGACTATGTGCGTCGAGAAATTATTATTAGTTTACGAGTTATTTTAATTTAAAGTGGTCTCCTGCATTGTGGTCTGTTCTAGTTGAAGCACCCTGTAGCCCCGACTGCAACCCCCCCCCCCCCGACTGTTACGTGCGGAGCGTAGTCGAGGCAAAGGTAAATGCAAACCATCGCACCCCCAAAGATACCCTAAAGGCTGCCATCACGGGGAGATACCCCTAAAGGCCACCATCACGGAGGTCATGACGAAAATGGACAAGGAGGAGATGAAGCAGGTCTGTAACGAGTTCAGGTGCGAGCTCAAGAAGACCGTTGCAGCTAGCGGAGGCTACAGCAAGTAATTCCATTCTTCGTTTACTACTTTCACGCAAACTGGCGAAAAAATATATTGACGTTTTCCTGGAATTTGAGCTGTTTTTTTTTTTATTCAATGACCCTGAAATAAGGTCATCGTTCTGACCACGTTTTTCGTATACGTGTAACCGCCGGACGAGCTCCGTTTCCGTGATATTAGGGTGTATCCAAGGATCATATTATGGCGAGGCAAACCGAACTAAATTTTAGGGAGAAGTCATTAGGGCTGAATGGATACCCCTTCCTTTACTACCCTATTCTTCTCTTTTTGCTAATATTGCTTTCCTCCCTGTTACAATACAAACAGAGGGCAGTAAAAGAGTATAGTAACCCGTGTGATAGAGCAACTCGGAGATATAGAACGAAATTTTTTCTAACGAAAGTTCCGTTTAGAAAATATGAATAATCGAGAAAATTTTTCTCTTCGAGTAAAATTATCGAAGGAAACAAAAGAAGCAACGAATAATGTTCCAGTTTAGACAAATTACGAAGAGACAAAAATTGCACAGGAGACAACAGCGCAAATCCTCCGGGAATCGTCGCATTAGCCGCACCTAACTTTTATGCAGTTTTCAGTTCTCGTTATGACTCGTATATCAAATGGATAAGTCTTTGTCCTTGTTTGTTCGGTGCACATTATTAACACGTTCAACAGTTTTAGTTTTTAACAACATTTTTGGAACAACCTATACAACAGAATGAAGTTGTGACACACCAACGTAAAACTGTACACCGAGGTATAACGTTTAAAATCTTGTATAATCCGCTTATACATATTTTATTAATATTTTTTTCTCCGTATTTTTTATTTATAGTTGACATTTACGTATGAAATTGGGTTGAAAAAAACATGGGAAGCCTGCCGAAAAAAATAATGCATTCACGAAACACAAGTACGCGACAGAATAACGTAAGACTGCAAAATTTAAATTCGTAGTGGACATCTTTATTAGTAAATACGTAGCTTTCGCTGTTTCGACCTGTCCGTAAAGACGAAAACATACAATACAAGTATTTCGTCATTATCCGGATAAATATAAAACCCCCTACTATAATGCTGTACACGAGACCTTGCAGGCTTTTCAAAGCGGGATTATTTGTGGCTCGTATGCGCGTACGGATCTTTGAAAAATTGAAACGGATCACTGATATTAAAACCCACACCGTATCTATTCAACCGAATCCACGTTTTAAATATCACTTTTATCAAATTTAAAATGTGGAACATGGCCACCTCAAATATTGCATTAAACATTATGCTATTATATTAAATTGTGCTTACTTAATGCCATTAAGTATATCAAGTATTATATTATATTAAGTATATTATTAATAAGTATGTCGGCTATAAATACACAAAATTCGCGATCTATTATAAGAACAGTCTAAAGATATTTCAGTCTAACCATTAATTTCTCATGATACGTTTCATGAATAGATACCAAGAATCATTTATTATACAGTTGTTACGTCCGAAGTGGACTCTTTTATATAATAATTATTAAATTAGGAGATAGAACGCGGTTTTGAACCTACCTGCATACACCGGCTACGGTTCGGGCAATTGAGGACTTTTGGATAATTTTGAAATCGGATTGAAGCAATTCTTAAACTTTTGTTTTTTATTGAAACAAATATATTCTTGCGTAGATTTCGGATACACGTATAGTTATTAGGAGTTAAAATTAAGTTGTTAACATTACCGTTATGGTGTTTCGCTCTGATTGCTTATCGTAGAAGTTCGTTTTTTTCTGTGGAGAGTAGTATTCAGTTTGAGCTCCAAGTCTGGTGGCGAGATGTCTTCCCGCACCTTGTCCGAGTAGTTGAAGAATGTAGCTGTTGCTGTTGTTCGGAACTTCACTTTCACTGATATTCCAAAAGTGCACGACAACTGATGTACTGTTAACTACTAACTGCACTGATGATGCACACAAATGACTAATGACTGAACTGTTGGCTGTTTGATGATTACTGACTTTTGATGAAGGGCTGCCTTCTTTTATAGATTGTCCGATCCTTTGTTCCATTGTCGTGTTCAGTTCGCTCCAATCGCTTTTTCTATTAAATCTCTATCGGCAATTAGACAGGATGTACGATTTCCAGCCATCTCCCCGGCTGGATCATCTTGCGCTCGCCAATCCTCTTGTCAACAATAAACATTGCTCATCGGTCCCTTCTTCATCCACTATGTATTTATTTATTGTGTCTGCGTTAACGCTTCCACTGCGACGATCCGATCCATCGCAGTTTATTTCCACCGAAGAGTTCATCTTACAAGCGACTCATAATATAATAATTTTAGGTTTTATAATTTATATGAAGATTAATCAGTATTAATACTAATAAAAACAAAATAGATTTCGCAGCTCTTCGACTTGATAGATAGAGCTTCTCCGAACTTACAGCGGAGTTTTGTTTGAAAAAATAACATGAGTTGGTGACCCTATAAGTTAGCTGCGAAATGTATCTCATCTTTCTTCTTATTCTACCGCTCGCAACCCAATACATCGTTCGAGGATTTAACAATCAGTGGTTTGATAATACTTATAAAAATGATACATTAAAATCGTTAATTATTAATATTGGGTGGACCACCGGACGTGACACAGTACTTATTTATAAATATAATTTCTTTGGTACAGCTTATGCGCATTACTCGAACAAAAATAATGAATAATTTTTAACTATCCGTAACATCTTTGGTCGCAAAGTTGACCTTGAGGAAAAAGTTCAAGGACAAAATCTTTTCTATCGCATCGTCCGCGAGGAACAACCTATTGTTTTTACGTGAGAAAAATAATGTACGTCGAATATCCACAAAAGTGTGTGCCAAAATCCTAAAAGCTGAACAGTTCTACTGAAAAAAAATTCCGAAAAATTTGTAAAAAAAATAGCTCTGAATGTATAGGTCGTGGTTCGCAAAAGGGGACGATTACACGCGGAAGCGAATGACAAATGCTTGCCCCGAAGTTGTCGGCCAGGTTTCAACAAGTGTAACATTCTTTAGATACTCGCCCACAAATCATTGTACGACATTAAACCCGTTCACCTGTTGAAATCACTCGAGCATATCGACATTCGGGATTTTCGAGTAAAGAAGGTGAACGTTCTTTGAAGTTTCCACCTCCGTCACATACATAATCTACGCGCGCATGTAGGAAAATCGTTTTCCCATATTTACTGTGTCCACAAGAGCTTACATATTCGTTTGACCAAAAGAAGTAAGAAGCATGCACGTAGGCCTATATGCATGTAGAAACCACGCACACACTGATTTGCATTTGCACACTGTTTATAATATAAAATAATCGAAATTTACTACCGCATTTCTCGAAGCTGTACATTTTTATTATAAAGTATAATTAAATATATAAAATATAAGTGAAAAAATCTATAATAAAATATAATATTATAAAATATAATTTTAATATAAAATATAAATGAAAAAATCTGGTTAATCTGCTAGACTTAATGCGACCCTTACAAATAAACAATATTAGAAAACCAAAGTTTTCAGGCAAAGCTATAATAATGGTACAATAAAGTACAAAGACCTCCGACGACATTAACGAAGATGGAAGCTATCACTCGAGCCCCATCTAGAACACCCTCCACCTCCCGTATCTTAATCAAGCAGCTGATCAATTAAACTGATTGGCTGATCAATGTTCCAGAACGATGGAAGACAGGTTATATAAGGAGTGTACTTTCCTGATGCACGTCAGAATCAGTGCACCTTCAAGCCTCTAATGAAGTAAGCTTCGATGCCAGTGAAATGTGGAGGAAAGCGTTTACATTGCACAACGAAGTCTCAATTAACAATAGGAATTGCGTTTAAGTAGGGTGGTTTTGCTGTCAAAGCAGTTTTTCCACCAATATTTAAGAATTTTTTTCCGACGGAACTAGTAAACTTAACATTTTGCATACATATTTATGGGTCTTTGATGTACTTAGATTGTATTTTTAATAAAAATTACACGAGTTATATAATTTTTTACATACTATAATACAGTGTAATGTTCAATATAATTGGCAAAAAAAATGTCATATTATTAAATATACTACATCCCTACTTTAAATTAACAATTTCACCAATTTTGTTTAATCATCTTTTATCTCTTATTCTCCGGTTGGAATCCGACAAAATTCTGTCCCAATGTTCACTAAGAAGAATACCGCTAATTTCATAATTCTCAAATGAGAATTAGCTGGGAAGCCTCATTACTGTTGCAGTCAAATTGCTGTTATAACCGAGCACTGTGAGAAAATCATTGAGATTAAAACGAGCAAGTACTTCGATTTTCCACGTCGGAAATTAAGTCTTAAGAGAACAGAGACTAACTATCCGATGTTATAGGAAATCGATAAACCGGCAGAGCAATTTTCTTAAATATTATGCATACCTGTGTCCGACGTCTCTATACTTGGAACTGTTGGATCTTCGGGGAAAGACTTTATTTTCACTGTAATGTCGCGTAAATATTTATACGCTCGTAAAGACAATGGGAAATAAACGAGATCATACCTGTAAAAAATTGTTTGTTGACTTGGCTCGCAACTTGAATACATTTCGCTTTTACTGAAAATAAATTCTATTCTCTGGTAGGTAGGTCAACGTTCGCACGAATTTATGGGTTAACAGAATTTGCGTAGCTTGCGCCTCGATACGTGAGGATTATTTACATCTTCGTCAACAATAGAGATGCGAAAAACTATTTTTTAAGCAAATGGTTAACACTATTATAGATTTTGGTTAAACAATACAGCAACTTAAAGACGAGATAATAACACTGGAAGCTGTGCGTCTTACGCAACACTTTATAGGTTAGGTTCGTTAGATCATACCGATCGATGATCGATTCCCTCATCGTGCGGATACGCCATGGGGACCACATTATTGAATACTAATTTTAATATAAAAATTTAACAGACACGGATCACAAAATAACAACGTGCGATATTTAACTAATATTCCACAGTGCGAACAGATTTATCGCTCGCAGTGACAAAGATGGCGACACCGAGAAAAATACGTCATTCGCCGCAGCTGAAACTCAATTTGCGAGACTAACTTTCTGTAAATTATGTCCAATTTAATTTAAATACATTACATTCCCGGTTGCTTTCAATTATTTATACGTTAACTCTGCTTCTTTGTCTCTTTGTCATGAAACATGTTTCCTCTCGTTTACTTCAGGACTTGTTACAAAATTATACAGTTCATTTATATTCACGTAGGTATGTAGCGATATTAACCTATTTAGAACAGATAAGAGACGCTACAGTTTTATTTTACGTACCGAGTAATAGTGACATTATTGATGAGTGTGATGGACAGCGGCGGACCGTGATGGGTTTAGTGTTAAATCTGCGGCCCGCATGGTGGCATGAAGAAACCGATTATCGATCGATGTGATCGAGCTAACATAACCTAACAAACGTCCGGTCATAGTAATACATATTATTATATTATTATATTGCTGTAATACTTAAACGAAATATATGTGCATAGTGTTGACCCATGAACATGGCATTTCAACTTTTTAATAAATAATACGAAGATATCTTACGAATGTTTTGTTTTCACCTAACAAATTCTCTTCGTGAATTATTTCGTTATTTGCTGTTATGCAGTCAGTATGACACTGTAATCCTATCTTCGAAATTGTTGTTTTTAAAATCATCGTATCGACTAATTTATTCCGAGGAATTAAGCCACATAATTAAGCAAAGTATACAATTAAATGAATATAGAGATTCAATTATTTACATTCTATAATAAATTCATATTCTGCGTTATGCATGCATATTAATCAGGTTAATTTAAATATAAATTTGAAAAAAAATGTGTACAGCCAAAGACTTCGCATGTGTTTACCTATTTATACATATTAATTTTCTATTTCTGTAACAAGTGTATGCTAATGCGTTGAATAAATTGGCTTGTATTCTGCGTACTCTGGCCCGCGCGAGCTGTTTAATCTATCGCTCTAAACTTTTCCCTCTCAATTAATTCACAAAAATTAAATTTATCGCGTTTACGTTCCTGGCTGTAATTTCATACGGGGAAGCAAATACGCGCTGCAGTCGGTAATAAATCCTCGAATTTATTATACATAAGAGCTTCCACGCGACGACAAATGGAAGGTTATAAGCGTCGTTTTCGCAAATAAATTTTTTATCGATTATCAATTAATCATAAATTAAATCTAGGACGCGAATCACTCTCGACTCTCTCGATGAAAAATTAATTCAAGTACCAGATTTAATTGATAGATTAATAAATTATTGCCTTCCGTGAAACAACGATTCTAAGCTCTTTTTTCCCTGTTTCAGTGGGAAATTCAACGGAAACAAACCATTGGATACGAAAATTGTTTTTATTAGCGTGCAGAGTGGGAAGAAAAGAATTATTTTCATCACCGGACACGACACTGCTTGAAATTCCGTCGTGTATATCATTCGTTACGTTTATCAGATATGCGCGTGAAACATATGCGCGGCCATACGGCATTTATCTCGTAAATAAATCGAATCGATATTGTTATAATCCATTATGTTTCCGCAATTCGTGTAGTGTGCATAATGTGTATTCATTTATGCAAGAAAAAATGTTTCTCTGCATACCGTCGCGTTGTCGCGTCATCGCCTGCGGGCCTAGTTTTACTCTCTCGCGAGAACAGAACGGGCGAATGTCAAATTATTCATGACAGAGAAACGACGGTTCGAACACGTTAAAAAACGCTGGAAAGAGCTTGAAATTCGGACCAATTGCTTTCCAGTGAATACGTACGGAACGCGTAGGTATATGCATATCTACTGGCTGCACTTTCTGCGCTTTGTAGTCGACTTCGACTGAAAGGGTGGTATTATAAAAGCGCGGGCGATCATTCTTTCCGGCGGAGGGAAAAAATCGACGCCGTGTAATTACGAACGTCATTTGCCGCAACACGGAACCTTCAAAGGACACCTAATTCTTAACCTTAACGGCATTCTTGTTTAACGCGATCGTTAACGGCGTCACACCTCTCCGTCGAACAAAGTCAATTTGATTTTAAGATCGTTGTTCTTTAATTGATCGGGCTCTAATATTTTTAATTCACAATTACTTAGATTGCGAAGATGCATCCATGAGAAATTTTTCAATATTACTTTCGGTTAAAAAATGGCTGAAGAAGTGGACAGACGAAAAATGAATTGTTAGGACTGGGCTAATAATTTGTGAGAACTTCGGAAGAGTCTTGTTGTATCGAACGATATTTTTATGAAAACGAAAATTCCAGCAAATTATTATGACCAATGTTTCATGGAGTGATTTCCACGCAGGAAGACTTTATTGGAAAGAATTAATTGCGCCTCTGTACACGTCGTAGAATTCGGCAGTCAGGTTCGTTTGAATCGAGAAACGACTAAATAGGTTAGAAAACCGCTTAGCGAAATACTACACGCGGATTAACAAGCCGAATAAAAACGTGCTATTGATCGCGTAATTCGTGGATATTCGACTGCACGTCAAAGCGGTTCGATTCCATCTTGAAATATTCACGAAGGGAAAAATAGAGGCAAACGAACAAGAGCTCGACGAAAAAACTTACCGTCGACGAATCGGAATCCGCGGTGATACCTCTTTCCCTCTTGAAAGCTGCTCGCCAAGATCGGAACGGGGACGATAGTCCCGGAAAATGAAAGTCAGTTCACAAGCACCGCGTCGGTTCCGTATAGAATGCTTTCCCAGACGACTGTTCTATTCACTGGCAACTATTCCGCGCGACCACTCACCGGTATGATGCTACCAGTCCTTAGTATAGACGATAATAGAAGGTCATTCGTCTTTTAAAATTACAGCGAGTGCTAAAGTCAAGGGAAATTTATATGAACGCGTTCGTGTCGCAGCGTTCGATTGATTCGAACCGTTTTATCTCGCGCGGCAGTGAAATACAATACATCACGAATACGACATGGCTGACCAACAATATTGTTCTTTTTAATCGAAATAACACAACGATCCAATTAATTTGCGGTCGTTTTCAGTAAGTGTACGTTAGGGTGAAAACATTGTGACAAATGTTGAGAAAATGATCTGGGAAAAATTTGGGGCCGATTGGATCGTGGGAACCCGGCGCGCATCAAATTTGAAATTTCAGATTCAGAAATTTGAAAATTTAAAAATTTGAAATTTCAGATTCAGAAATTTGAAATTTCAGATTCATAAATTTGAAATTTCAGATTCAGAAATTTGAAAATTCAGATTCAGAAATTTGAAAATTTAAAAATCAAGAATTTAAAAATTTGAAATTTAAAAGTTTACAATTTGGAAAATTTGAAATTTAAAAATCCGCGCCGGATGCCCATAATCATTCTCTCAAAATTTGTCACAATTCTGGGGGGTCAGACTAAAGAAACATTGCAAAATAATTTTCACAAAGTATAACTAAGGTCCGCCCTAGTGTATGTAAACTGTTTATTCTCTGACAGCATTTGTTATTAAAAATTAATTAATTAATTATAAGTTTGGAACTATTTTATATTACCTTTTATAGTTACAAAAATGTGTTTACCTAAATTGTGAAAAGAAATAAATTTGTTACAAATAATTCCTCGTGGACACATTCCTACAATCCCAATAATCGTGTTAGAACACGTAAATTTGAAAATTGAAATTCCTGTCTTCTTCCACGATTCTGGAATCTGGTGCGCGTTTTAAAAAATACATAAAAAAAAGAAACCGCGAGCAATTTATAATGAACGCTTTCCGCGCGGAACGCTGCAAACTGAAAGAAAATGTTTTCCTTCATTCGCGAGCCCGCAAAAAATTTTAACAATACGTGCGTCGCAGTATTGTGCATCCCGCATGCTAGAACGTGAAACACAAACGCGAAATTTCAGAAAAACTGAAACAAAAATTTCGAAATTAATGGGTTTGCATTAACAAAGTATAATTTAAATAAATAATATCAGCGAATTAATTAGATCAACTGGACTAGGAACAACAAAAGGATTAGCAATAAGAAGTATTTTTCAAAATATGTATTAAAAAATTAGTAAACAAAGTGGCGAATGATCCTAAACATATCTTCAATCATATAATTATAACTAGCCTGCGGATTGTTATACAAAATAAAAATTGTTCAATTGTAAGAAATGGAAAGTTAATAAAAATATATTTCTTTGCAAAATACATTTTCTAATGTCTTTTCAGTTTCCTGTTCAACCTATTCGTTTTTATTCTAAATGCACAAAATAATCGCTTGCATATATACAATAATAATATATATTATTCACAATAATAATAAAAGGCTGAGTCAACTCAGTAACCAATAATAAAATGTTGTCTTAAAAAGTACAACGAAACTTCTATTACTGTGAACCGTAACTGATACCAGCACGCATTTCCGTAACAAGGTATGTATCGTGTTTGCTAGAAAACGGTAAAATTGAGTATTTTTTCCACGCTGTTGAACGTGAAAATATAAGCGGTAAGATTGGTTATCATTTCGATCATAACCAAAAAAATAAATAATAAACAATAGAGTAATGAAAGTGTCATCGAACGAAATGGAGTCGGAAAGCCCGCTTCCACGGGGACGACGCAAATTAATTGGCCCTGTCAGCGCGTTATATTCGTGCGAGGCTAATAGACACGGAAGAGCGCGCGAGAGGGAGACAGAGAGAGAGAGAGTGAGAAAGAGAGAGAGAATATGTACTGCGAGTGAGTGGTTCGGCAGCTTATCAGCAAATAAAATCCAGCTGAATCATTGGACAAAACCGAAGGTGGTGGTTTCGAGCGGAGATAGGAGGCGGATATACATCGGAATCAATTTACACGAGTGGATGTACCGGTTCACCGGGAACCGAGTAGCACGGGACAGGGGGTACCGAGGATCAGCGAAGGTAGCGAGAGCACGGTGAGGGCGAAACGCAGGTAACCGGATCGAGAACAACGCTCGAGCACGAGGAGGGTTGATTGAAATCGCGAGGGTGGACACAACGGGAGAATAGAACACAGCGCGACGAATTAAATGGGAGCCGAAAGCAGAGAGGATGGTACTGACTCGACGACACTTTCCGGAGGGTTGACAATCCATGGAGAACGGTGGACGCAGTGCAGACATACGCGGCGCGTAACGCTTGCTACGAAGGAAGCGGTACCACTGAGCGTCGGGGGGTTGCCGCTCGGTAGGCGGCCTCGACTCGCGACTCGAGCGAGGGGCTGCGAACCGTAGGCCAGCCAGGGTTGGTGCTGACGGAACGACGTAGGTGCTCGTGGTGGTGGCAGTGGCTGCTCGCTCGTGCTCGCTGGTAGTGGTAGACACGGCAGGAGTATCGAAAGATCTCACCGCACGGAGCCACCTGTCGAGGCGTAACTTACAAAACTTTCCCTCGATGAATCCTCGCCCTCGCCTCGCCTCGCCTCAACAGCGAATCCTCATCCCTTCAGCGACTACCATCTCGCTGCAAGATTACTTCAATTCCGAGGGATCTTATTCCTGGCCGATAAACGTCCCCATCCGCTATACATGCAGCCTCGTAATTGATCAAAATTGATTACACTTCGAATCGGAACCACTTTTTCCTTATAGACCAAACGACATCGGCTAAGCTAGATGGATTAGTTCACTAAGACGATGCGGGATGGACATTTTGGGATATGTTGTTTCTTACAATCTTTATTTGGATTTGAATAAATATTGTTTTTAGAATGAATCTACAGGTTATGTGCTATACCGGGTGACCAATCTAACTCTGTCTAATAACTGTGTTATTTATACAATTGTGAAAAATATTTGCAGAGAAGTAGATTGCATTTGGAAGAGGACGTAAGTTCGTCAAGGTTATCTCGAGGTCATATTTTCCAAGATCTTACGAATAATTTTTTTTTTTAAATTGAATGATCTACCTTCTATTTTTTATTAACAACTAAAAATTCTCCTAAGTGCGGCAGTCCGACCTACAGAGGTGTACGTCATAGAGGCGCGCGACAGTTTTGTATCGGATGACAGAAACACGCTTACCTTGGATATCACGTGGGTCCCCAGCGAGGTGAAAACGTTTGAAGGGTTCACAAATTAATCGTCGAACGACATTGTACCTGACTAATCGTTAAAATCCACGAGGGCATTTCTAATATCCGCCCTACGGAATTATCGAGTAGAAGGGGTCAATGACCTTTCACTTTACAATCGGCTCACAGAGCGGTTTCAAAATTAGGCAAATCGATCTTCGCAGCATTTTTTTCTAATTTTCATATTGTTGAAAATGTGTATAATCTTAAATACCGAGGAGGCGCACGTTCTCAAGAACTTTTCCACGGTATTGTAGTCGGAGAGGAAAATGTATGATACTCTGCCCCACTGTGGCTATAAGAATTCTTTAGAAATCTATAAAATATGCGCATTCCGCATTGCACACTATAATCCTTTCTGCATTACGGCTCTGCATTCTGTGTGACATTGTTACCAAAGCGGTAGCGTGCGTATTACGGCTGATGTCATACCACTGAAACATCTTTGTGTCCAAGCCGTTATATTTTCTCGACGAAAGGTCACGCGAAGGTCGACGTATCGCACATCGTTGAATTTGTTTTTTTTTTTTATCAGCTGTAAGACTGTTGTAACGAAAATACGTAGTCTAGTTTACAAAAATTCGATGAAACACCTTGTATAATCATTGATAAAATTTTTTTGTAATTTTTGCGACTCTCACGAGTTGAATCACCATTGCAGAACTTCGAATATGTTCTACTCCGCTCGACAGGGCTCGAGTACATTCGAGTATCGAACTGTCCGAGGTTCCTCGTTTCGGTTCGAGTAGTCTGGAGTTCCAAGCCGCTCAAATTTATTGCTGAGTTTGATTTCCTAACGCTCGAAGACCTATTGTTAAGTTCAATTCGTTTATCTTTCTTAGCCTTCGCTCCGGTTCCATATTTGCTCTAACGTTAACCATGTACGGAGCTGTGTAATTATTAAAATGTGAAGAAAAAAAGGTTGGCTGCGTAGGTACATATTTAGGAAATTTTATTAATTTCCATGACGCTGAGTATATGCAAAGATTAAAAAATTTAAATCCCATTCAACTTCGAGATAGGATTTCGAACAAAATTCCAAACATTAACAACATATAGCCAGTTTAGCGGAACGAGGAACGGTGGTAGGAATATTGCTTGCGAATATAAACTCAATTTCAGTTATCGGTGACTGACAACGCTTAACGTGTTTCGGAAAGTTGAACTTTCGGCGTTCGTAACTCAAAAAGTTTCAACAACGTCAACCACCTAAAGGTATTTTAATTTTAGAAAAATCTAAATCTACCCGCAAAATTTCAGGGCGCGACCGGTTTCCGGAAGGTCCTAATAATTATTTATTCGATATTTGAAAATTCGCACATAAAAGCGTTTAGATTATCTACAGGCACTAGAATTTCGCGAACAATCTCGAATGTCATCAAAGTGTAAAATTTATACATGTATAAAGACCGAGCAATACGTAGTCCCTTTGGCGCAGAGGATAGCGCGTTGGACTTCTAATCCAAAGGTCGCGGGTTCGATCCCCGCAAGGGATGATGCGTTTTGCTCTCGTATACGCGTACGATTGCAGCTGTATAACTTTTTTACAAATCGAATTTCATTCTCGCGTAAGCGAAATAATATTTAAAGATTAATCAGTTTTTATTGAACATTTGATAAACTATATTTCTTATTATCGTTCGAATGAAATATTCGTAGGAATAATAGCACACGTATGCAGGACCGGTGAACCGACTCCCAATAACGTATCGGTAATGGCGGTTATATTAAGAAAATACGTTAATCAAAAACCGATGTGCTTTCTAGCCACGACCACACACGACTGACGACTCCTTCTGTTCCCTCTTCGCTCGTCGCTCTTGGTTTACGTTTTTTCGTGCGTTCTACGAAAGTTTCGCTACGACGCTGGCCGTTGCTTGTTTACATATTTTTTTTCGAGCGCGCCGCTACGACGCTCGTCGTTGCTTGTTTACATTTTTTTCCGAACGTGCCGCTACACGCTCGTCGCAGTCTAATCTGACTTGAACTATATTCTCGCCTGCGCGTGACATACACTTCGTGTATAATCTCATTATCGAATTATATATAGAATTGCAAAGAAAATTGTGAACGATAAGTGTATACAATGATCTTCATTTTCCATAAAAATTTCAGTATGGTAATTACGTAATTGAAAGTGACTTAACGAGACTACTGTTGCATTAATAATTGTGTACGAGCCACTGAACGTCTGATAATATCATTTTTCAAAAGAATTAAGTAATCTTCGTTATCTGAAACTTCGCAAACCGATCTATGAAGTTTCGCTGGATTACGTTAAAGTTTCAGCTTGTGTAGATACTAAAGAGATTAGTATAACGTTCACCGAACTATCGCCGCTTAGAGAACCTATTTAATTCTCTGTTACATCTTCGAGATGTATAATGAAGTACTTAGCACGATAAGATGCTCCTGAAAAATTCAAAGCTCTAGTTTCCTTTTTTTTTCTCCTTCTGCCTTTTAGACGTTGGTGGTGAGCGGGATTGAAAGCGGAAACTGAGGGTGAAAGAACTAGGGTGGAGGTTTCCAGGTCAGGTTGAAAAGCACTCGGTGTTATTGGACCGAAAGGCTTAAACTATAACAGTGGAATCTGGTTTTATATGCAAATCGTCCAATTCATTAGTAAACGATAACGTACCAGATTTCCTATGTACTTGCTGCTCTCGTTCCGTTACATTTTGTTGCAATAGGGACAGTATTTCAATTATGTTATTTCTAACGTGTGAGAGTGTGTTCGTTAATAAAAATTTTCTACTGAATAATTCCATAGGGCGGACATTATAAATATCCTTGTGCATTTTTTTTTGAATCTAAAACATTTTCACAACGCTTGCGCATGTTTATTCTGTCACTTGATACGACACTGCCGCGCGCCTCTATGACGCGCGCAACGTACACCTCCGTGTGCGTCGGGTTGCCGCATTTTAGGCGGATCTTTAATTATTAATAACCAGAGAACGAAGCTGTAATCGTAATATTTTTATTCGTTATTTTCGTCTTATACTGTCGTGGAGAATCATCCACTGAACACCCTCTATGTACCTCTGTTTTTCCATGGACATTTCTAAATCTGATTGTAGATTTTCACGAAGTGTGAACAAGTTTCGAAAAACGTACGCTTTTGTTGTCAAGATCCGTTTAATTTTCCTGCCCGCTCTCTTACGGTATTTTCACGCCGCAAACAGGATTTATCGTCCGTACCGTAAGCTTGTTGTTCGTTTCTTCTTGTTCGCTCTCCGACTCTTTCTCGCTCTCGCTTTTGGAAAATAAAAGCAAGCCGCCGCGCGAGCGACGATCTTGTTATAAGCTCATCCTCGGTCCTCGACTCCTCGGCTTATAGATAGTGAGAATCTATTGCATTTCCTTTATCAAACTTATATTACAGATGTTGTTGCACACGCGTACTTTTCCTGCAAGTACTTCAGAAAATTCCCATTTACGGCTCGCACATCAATTTGAAGTAGATGTACAGATTGTACACAGGGTGTCCCAAAATTCCTCCAACTTCCGGAAGTGGAAGGTTCCTGGGGTGATTCGAAGCAACATTTTCCTTTGCAAAAATGTCCTCCGCAGCTTCCTTTGGGAGTTATTAACGAAAAACACGGACCAATCAGAGCGCAGTTATATCGAACGGATCGGCGACAGGCCTCGCTGATCGTCGCGTTGCCATTGGCCGAGCCGGAATCCGTCCTTAGTAGCCGCGCTCTGATTGGTCCGTGGTTTTTGTTAATTCCCAAAAGAAAGCCGCGGCGACCATTTTTGTAAAGGAAAATTCAAATCACCTCTGGAACCTCCCATTTTCGGGAGTTGAAGGAATTATTGGACACCCTGTATATACATCTAGATATTTGAAATTGTTAGCGCACATATGTATATATATAATTTCAAATTCAATAAATTTTTACATATTTACGACACTAAAATAAATGTAAATTTTCAATGTGCAAAAATGTAAGTAATATGTAAACAAACTATTATTTTTGCAGAGAAAATACTTGCAATTTAGCTCCTCGCCGTGGCAATCGAATCGAGGAACGCGGCCGGACGGAAATAAAAAGAATACGCGGAGCCCTTATTCCAGTAATTTTCTGGGTGTTTTACAATTTGGTCGAGTGGTGTAGGTGTCGCGGCTGGGATCGCACACCTTCGCGTTCGCGTTCAGCCGCGGGGAACTTACCTGGTGGGTTCCGCACGAGCCTATCAGAGGGATGAGTTTAAAGAGGCCGCGCCGTATAGCTTCGGTTCGCGTGTGCCCTGACGTGGAAAGCCGGTTAGTCGGTCTGAATCCTTCGTGCCGGCTGCATTTAGTGGAACGCTCCGTTCCGTTCTCGTCTGTTCTGTTCGCATTCGCATCGAATCCGTGTCTCGGGTGTGTAAATACCCCGGTGCGTGTTTCGGGGTCGTCCTAAAGACGTCCTTCGCGTCTCGGACAACGGCCGAGATCGCCGTTTCGCCGATCGATTTTTCGGTTCTGTGCACGCGTTATAAATCAAGTGCCGTCGGGATCTGCGATGTGAACTAATTTGGTTCCCTGTTCGAATGGTATGTGTCTCCCTGCGTACAATTATTTCACGTCCACGTCGCCTGGGATTTATACGAGAAACCATCGAAGCCGAGCCTGCGCTCTTGGGGGTATGTTCACTTTGTTTTCATTCCGCTTGTTAGTTGCAGAATCGCGCACGCGTACGATTAAGCCGCCGGCACATTTCTCGTTTGTATAAACAGGACTCTTAAATAAGCGAACACTTATCCGAGCGTCGCGTCTCCCAACAATGGGAGACGGAATTGTTGATTTTATATTTTTGCTACAATTATATAGAAGGTACGGTTAAATGAAAAACAAATAAACTCTTCGGAAGTATGTTTATATACTGTCCTCTATGGAGTATAAATTTCCAGAGAGAGAATTTATTTTGAGCATTATTAGTTCTGTTCCAAGGATGAGAGCTTCAAGGTCACTGGTATTCCAGATGTATCAGTGAACTAGTCAATATTAATAATATTAATTTGTCACAAAAAAATCTAAAAATTGTACTAAACTTTTTCATAAGATTCAAAATGAAAACGGGAATTTCCATAAAAATTCACAGTCTAATTATAAAATTGAAAAAAACGATGGTCTCATATAAACACAAGATAGCAATATTTAATATTTAACAATAAGCAGACAACGCATTCTCTAAAATCTTTTAGATTAATATTAATTGTATAATTGTTTCCAAGACAATTGTCCAGCACTTGTTATAGGATTATTGTAAATTGATGATTATTATTATACTTTATACACTTAAGCATTTCTTTCTGGAGAGAATAACATTCCCATTCTTCCCAGTGTACGTAACTCTTCGATTGGTCTGATTAAAGAATTTTATAAGTACAATCAACGTTTGATCTGATGCTAGTACAAACGGCGGCTTCCACGCCCGTTATACCAATGTAAGTTATATATCCGCCAGATTAATGGAATTCACGTGGAAAGATTACTTGCGAAGGTAAAGCAATTACCGACTGGGTGAAACGGACGGATGAAGGTTTTCGTTCAAACGGATACGTACTTGAAATAAACATTCGAGACCAATTCGCGAAGCAAGTGTAACGTAACCCTGGCTCGTGTTATCGTTCGCGCTTTCAGAAATATATATGACGGGCATGCATTAATCATAATAGCTAATTGTTATTCGATGTGCGCCGCGTACGAATCTCATGGTTTTTCAATCTGAACTAGAATGTTGTAAGTCGGAAGGATGTACCGAGTTGTTTCCACTGTACAGGGTGTCTCAAAAGAATTCTACTTTCTTGAGCGAGGTGATTCCCGAGATCATTTAAAATAATTTTTTCCTTCGCGTAAATCTTCCGCGCGGCTTTGCTAAGGAGTTATCAACGAAAAACACGGACCAATCGGAGCGCGGCTACTGCGGACGGATTCCGGCTCGGCCAATGTTAACGCTGCGCTCAACTGTGTCCGCGCGCTGATTGGTCCGTGTTTTTCGTTAATAACTCGAAAACGAAGCCGCGCAGGACATTCTCGCAAAGGAAGAAGTCACTTCAAATGATCTCAGGAATCACCTGGTTCAAGGAAGTACAATTTTGGAAGAATATTTTCAAGACACTCTGTATAAAACTTGAAAAGGTAGAGCGAGGATTAAGATGCTTAATGCTCTAAAAATTACACGTTCCAACATCAGCGAAAGCGATTTTAATGTACGCAATAACAGTTTTCAATCGAGCACACGGAAAATGTAACTGTATCCGACATAACGATTTCTTGGTTCGTAATGCGCATAATTTTCACATGTAAACTGAAATAATAGTGTCGGATAATTATCGTCTCGGAACACTTTAGATTGCGGATCTTTATAAAAAACATAAATTTTCTTAGTCAATTATAGGAAGCCATACAAAAATTGAATAAATTCAAAATAACATATATTCGTGAATTGTCTTAATGTTTTTACCGTTATAAATTACGTCCATCTAATTTTGTCATAACTGCATAAAATCCGTAGTCTAATTATACGATGCTCGGTTCTATGTAAAATTAAGTAAGATACGATTCCGTAAAATTTGATTCGAGCAAATGAAATGTTAAGACGAACAAATTAATACGTCCAATCGCATTCTTTGTAAGAGTAGACGTACGTTACGTGTATCAACGATAATGCAAATCTTTGAGCGTTTCTTAATATTTGGATACCGTCCGGCACCAGCCATAATTTGTCAGCACATATCTAGCACGATCCCCCGGATAAATTGCAGTTTACAGCGACCGAGAGAGCATCTGCTTCCTGAGCACAAGAAAACCGTAATTGTAGAACGTATATATCAAAGTCAGTCTCGAGACACGCGCGAGTTAAATCTCACACCTTTACAGAAAGTACGGAAGACAGATTGCGTGCAATTATTTCCTAAAACTAGAAATCTTCTCGCTAATACTATACCATTGAATCTGAAACGTCTAGCCCTCTGCAATTTATCTTAGAAAAACAACGTTAATGACAGCCCTGTATTACACGAGTTCGTAAACATTTTGAAAAAATATAATATTCTCAAAATATAGAGGTACTTCTAAAACGCGTTCGTTAATAATATCTACACACAATGATTGTTCTATAAATTAAAAACATAAAATGTTAATGTAGATTTTCGTTGTATGATTACATAAAATTGTTTTAATATTATTGAAATACTAACTGGATTATGTGAGTCGATCTGAAATCTAAATGGCATTTGAAATATTTATTTCACCAAATATACAGGGTGTCCCAAAAATGTTGTATTGCCTTGAGAAGGACGATTCCTAAGGTGATTTGAAGTAACTTTTTCCTTTTCGAAAATGTCCTCCGCGGTCTCGTTAAGGAGTTATCAACGAAAAACACGGACCAATCAGAGCGCGGCTACTAAGGACGGAATCCGGCTCGGCCAATGCCAACGCTACGCTCAGCTGTAGCCGCGCTCCGATTGGTCCGTGTTTCTCGCTAATAACTCCTCAACGAAGCGACGGAGAAGATTTTCGCAAAGAGAAAAGTTACTTGAAATGATCTCGAGAATCACCTCGTGCAAGGAACTACGACATTCCCGGGACACCTTGTGCGCAGAGTTGTTGCTGCGGCTGGCTCGACCGTCAACGCGGCGAACAATAAAACGGAACAAGTCTAGTAGCAACTGTCGCACTCTTAATTCACAATAATTTTATACGATTTGACGTTGTTGTGCGTATTTGCATACGGTAAACTCACCGGCGCGCGGCGGTCCGATTTGCCGTGCGAACGTTCTCAAAGCATAATGAAAAGTTCCGCAAGGAAAACCGAATCGGGCGGTACCGTTAATCCAACATTAATTTTACGCGAACACTACCCAGGTTACTCGTGTAACGTGCGAAACGCAAATGCATTATTCGTCCGTTCGCATTGCGTAGCGTGAACAATTTTTTGTTGCAGAGTCGGCTACCTCTCACGTACTCCGCTCCACTACCAGGTTAACCAGAAAATTGCGCAATATCTGATCGATCTGCGCTTTTAATCGGTCACCGTGCGTATCATAACTGGAAGCGAAGAATGTCAGAGACCAACAGCACGCTAAATTATTTCATACCACTACAGTGACACTAATACGTCAACTGAACCAGAACATTTTTACATTAGTCATAACATTGATGAACGAATGAAAAATAGGAGAGAACCCGGACCTAACCCAGACTCTAATACATTACCATAAATTATACATTTTTATATTCAGTATAATATACATCGATGAACGAATAGAAAACTATAAGACAACAATACAGAGAGTAGTTTCTGAAATTTTAGAGGATCACAATTTCACCAGAAAGCTAGCTAATTCGACGATGGAGGACCGGTCGAGAAGCAAAGAAGCGGAGGCTGCGGAGATGAGAGATATCATGGCGAACTTGAGGCGAGGCAGCCGAAATCGGGAGTCTCGCGACGAGATCGCCGAGCTCGAAGCTGAACTGCGACGGGCGTACGTCGCGAAGGAGTTGCGGGTGCAGCTCGCGGAGAAGGAGACGGAGCGGTACGTCGAGAAGATGCGGCAACAGCAGGCCGCGAAGATGATGCGGCTGGAGGAGCGGGCGGCGTTGGAGACGGACCTTTGTCGAAGATCCGAGAGTCTCCGTAAATCCGAGGATTACAGGCTGCAGCTGACAGAGCAGATGACGAGGAAGCAGGAAGAGAGAGGCGCGATGATGGCGGAGGCCCGCAGGGAAAGGGAGATTTTAACGGAAGTCGACAGGATACGCGAGCAGTCGGAGAAACACGCAGCGATGAGAACGAAGCGGGAGCTGGCCGAGTGCGTGAGCCGGGAACGTTTCATTCTGGAGAAAATGAGACAGCTCCACACCGAGGAGGAGATGGAGGTCGAGGCGAAGAAGCTCGCGAGAGACGGGGAATATTTGGATGAGCTTGATCGACGGGCGGAGGAAGCGAAACAGCTTCGCGTGGAACAGATACAGAGCAGGGAGCGGGCGATGTACGAAATAGCGAAAATATTGACGAGCGCCAGCACCGAGAGGGATAATAGAGCGGCGTTGATCGGCGAAATAATGGCGGAAGACGTGAAACGCGAGCTGTTGATCAAAGAAAAGGAAGAGGTCGTTAGAAGGGAGAAGGCGAGGGACGATTTGGTAGCCAATTTGGAGGAACAGATCGTCTTCACGGAACAGTGTAAACTGCGCTTTGTTGAGCAAGACAGGGCATTCGCGGAAGAAATCATGAGGAAGATTATGGAGGACGAGAAAACTGCTAAACTCACCGCGCAGGCTAAACGAAGAATGCAGCTGCAGTATCGGGAAGATTTGACCGGGATGATCGAGGAACGCCGGAAGATTCGAGAGCTCGAAATCGCTAAACTGGAGGAGGAGGCTAGGAAAGAATATATGCTAAGGATGGTCGATCTACGACGTATCACGAAAGAGAAGAAACGATTGTTAGAGAAACATGCGTTGAACTTGGTTGGTTTTTTTGATGAGAATATCTTCACGCACGAAGAAAAGGATGATATGGCAAAAGCATCGGAGGAGAAATCGGCCCATTGATGAGAACAAAACGAGATATATAAACTAACAATTTTTCTTTAGTTAAGTTTAGACTGTAAATAGTCTGCGGTTTTTACTTATATTTTTCGTTGCACATATAATAGTAATCAAATGCTTAGGAGTGAGATCAATTATAAAATCGAATGTAATCGTGTACGGTATACAGGGTGTCTCACTTAACTGTGATCATCAGAATAATGTGTCGACTTTGTCAAAATTAGATATTCTAGCGTCACGCTTAAGCGAGACACCCTGTATATGTTAAAACATTAATCGGATACATGTATGTAGATACTTCGACTGATTGCAACAATTTTAATATTCTTCGATGGGGCTATTAATCAAAGTGTCAGATGCCGAGCCGGAAATTATCGGGAAATTACGCGGTTGGGTAACTTCGTGTACTAAAAATTATAGTATCGAGAAAATGTTATAGCTATATGGTTGCGCGTAACATATGTGTAGCAAACTCTGTAATTAGAGCCGAGTTTATAACGCGTATCGTTAAAAGTCTAAATTAGTCGGAAAAGTCAAACTTGAAGACTGAAAGAAAAAATCATTTATGTTTCAGTGTTTATAGCGTCTGCTATTTTTCTTTATGAATTAATCAGTTTTGTTATGTTGAATGAAAATGTTTGAACGTAGGAGTAGTAAATGTTACCTAATTGAGGGAACCCAAAATAATGGTGCAATTCGCATTATATGTATAGTACGAATTATTTTATTTTGTCTGTATTATATTAATACACATTATCAACTGTACTATATCATGTAAATTACCGCGTGTGTCCAAATAATGTTCGCGCATAAAATTTCTTTTAACCAATTTAATTATTAAATTTCTTGTACATCCTAGTAATACGTCGTGTAATGTTAACCTTGTAATACTCCCGCGGTAGATTAAACTTTTAACTAACAGGAAGCTAAGCATATTTACAACGTCATAATAACTCAAAAACTACTATGCTCTGTAGACGATAGAACAAAGTTAAGCCTGTGGCAGCTGTCGGCAGGTGTTACCAATTATTTAAACGTCCAATTTCCTGTTAGAGGTTTCCTTCAAAGCAGTTAAAACAGGTTTAGCTCCCCCATCTGCGATTTCTGCAATGAGTTCGAGAAAAATGTAAATACAACTGCAACAAGTAAATACGCGTACCGTACAAAAGTATTGAATTCAGCCGGTCAAATAAATCATACCTCGTTTGCTTTTAACGCGTTCGGTGTATTTAAATTTTGTATATTTATTGAAGTACAACCTTCTACCTTTTCCATATTTGTACAAAATTATATCGCATGAATTTTCAACAAAAAATATATGCACCATCGAATCTTTTAAAGAACGAACGATACAAAAATTATTACGCAACAAGACTGCAAATTATAGGTCAAAGAAATTCTGCATGTTGCGATTAACCTGTGAAGAATTTTTTTACGTGACACCACTGTTACTTCTGATTCGATATAAATCGCCACCTTTGAATCAATTATAAATAAATCGTCACCGTTGATTGCCGCTACATTAGGCTTAATGCCCCTACGATTTCCTGCCTAAATTGCTTTCATGAAATTGAACACCACTCACGATTTCCTACGGCCAGTTATCGACTAGTAAAAAGCTACGCCATGCATATACTTATCAAGTGGCAATCAACCGATGACTTGCAGCTCGTCGGACAATTTAACACAGGGCCTCAATCCTTGGTAAAATGTTATTTCAAATATTATTTCAAATCACGTAATAAATGGATCATTTAGAGAATCATTTTAAACATTTCATTACGTTGATGTACTGCGTTTACGATGGAGTAGCTTGAACGATGAAAATCCTGACCGGTACGTATAAGTATAATTAATTCATTTCCAACATCTAAAAACGTGACAAAAACGTTCATTCGAAATTCAGTTCTATTAATGAAACGTCCGATCACTTTATTTAGCGCAATAGCAGTGATCTCCATGATATCAATAATGCATGATACGAGGACCTTCGCAGGTTATCCAATTATCCAATTACATCCGGCCATAAATATTAAACGTTGCTATGTGTAATTACATAAGTGAAGGATTTGGACAGCTGATCTAGATTAGCTGTATACATATAATCGTGAATATGATTGATTTATGTATACGATGATGTATATATGAGGTGTGCATACAGGGTGTTCCAAAAATGTTGTGTCTCCTTCAACTCCCGAGGTCATTCGAAGTAAGTTTTTCCTTTGCGAAAATATTCCCAGTTGCTTTGTCAAGGAGTTATCGACGAAGAACACGGACCAATCAGCGCGCGGCCACAGCTGAGCGCAGCGTTGGCATTGGCCGAGCCGGAATCCGTCCGCAGTAGCCGCGCCCCGATTGGTCCGCGTTTTTCGTTGATAACTCCTTAACAAAGCAACCGGGAAGATTTTCGCAAAGGAAAAAGTGACTTTAAATGATCTCAGGAATCACCCCTTTCTAGGAAGTACAATATTTTTGGGACACCCTGTATATCTATACGCCTTTTCGATATTTCGTCATTCAATTCTCTATAGCGAACCAGCTTTTTACTCTTCGTTTCGAACATCGAATATTATTTTTGCGATGCATCGCAAGCCGAACTACTTCTTCAATCTGGATAACAAACGATCGCTAGATCATCAAGACTACACAGTCGGATAACTAGCAAAGAGCCTTAATTAATTATACCGTTCGAGATACTGAACGTAGGCGCGCGCTGTCGTGCATAAAAATCTGATTTGGAATTTAAAGAAGTGGCTCAGCTTGCAATGCTTTGAAGATACATAATAATGGTTTGAAGTTAACAATAACAAACTGGCGAATCACGCGACGGCTAATCAGTATGGACATACGATGCAAATGAAAACAGAAAGTAACATTGTACGTATAATTATAATTAAAAAAATAAAATATAGGAAGTAACGTTAATATTTGTATTAATGATTTCGTTTATAATTCTAGTTAAACTTAAAACTGATTTACTACTTGGTCTGGTGTACTAATTTTCAACTGATTTTTTGCGAGATTTATATAAAATATAATAACATTTTTCATTAAGTCTCTCCACGAAAAATCTTCCAATCAGCGAGGGAGATTGTTCTCTGAATTTAATTTTCGTAAAATAAACTATGAAAATGGGAAATCGCATAAAAATCCGCAGTCTATTGATTGTTAAAAGTCAGTCAGATCAGTCGAGATGATAAATATCGCGTATTATTTTTAAGTTATTGGTTTCTCGTCCTGAATTCGATAATTAACTTTTCGCATATTCAAACGTTGGAAGAATTGTCTGCTAAAGAGGCCAACCTGTGACCTGGATGGCACCTAGTACCCTGGTTCGAATCCACGCGTGTAAGAACAAGATCTCGGAGATGTCTTCTTCTTCTTCTTCCGTTGCGTGGGATAACTGTTGCCGCGGATAAACGGTAAAAAACTGCAACGTTTTTCGCATCGTAAGCCTTCAATTATCACCTCCATCGGAACTGTGCGAAGAAAGAGAAAATGGCGTGAAAAGAAATGTTCTTATGTTACAAATAATGCGAGATTACGGAATTTTCTGGATTAATAGTATCGTCTGCAGTTCTGAATAAAATTAGTGTAATAAACTCGGTGAACTAGTAGAAAAGAATCCCCCTCTCCGATTTCAATGACCTTGAATTATGTTGTCAAGGCTACCATTCTGCACAACATAAACTCTTTTTATTCTATAATTATTAATTTTCTGGATTAATAGTATAATCTGCAGTACTGAATAAAATTAGTGTAACATAAATAATAAGAACTAGTAGAAAAGAATCCCCCTCTCCGATCTCAATGACCTAGAATTATGTTGTCAAGGCCACCATTCTGCACAACATAAACTCTTTTTATTCTATAATTATTAAAATTAAAAAGGTGTGCTTCCATTAGAAATTATTAGATAAATATCTTCCGTCGAGCGTACATTGTTATACAAATTGCCAATCTAAGAGGAACCAGTAATTTTTCATAAAACAATGGGTACACCAGTGACATATTGTGCGCGGTACGGTTGAAAATAATTTCGTAGAAATGACAGAAACCGTTGCGTTGGCCGGTGATGCTAACGCGCCCGCTGTTTTGGTCATTAACGCGAGACGGCTATGCGGTATACAGTTAAACCGGTGCGGTGCTTTAATCGTTACGGGCGAGGAGCGACATTACAATATGATATATCACTGCCGACACAAAACGAAGGGGAGTGAAATTTCGTATCAGAAGCAGGGGTCCATATTCAATAGATTTTTCCTGCGACAGATTGTTCCAAACTGTTTCTGCTACTTTAAATTGTTTATTGTACTATATCGCATTATCAGTTTTTGGCTGTATTCGAACACGAAAAGAATAAACAATGTTTCAAACAGCTTGCTGCATTTTACGAACTTCTTAATCAGATCGAGATTTTACTTAAAAACTGTTTAAAATTGTGTACTAACTTAAACAATTATTATTGTCATATTTCCACAATTGTTACTTGTAATAATATAAAAAAACTCTATGTACGACAGTTGTATGATATAGGAACTCTTCATATGGGCGCAGGCGTTTCGGAGATTTCAAGGTCACCTTGATTTCTATAAATGCAGGTTTAGGACACATGAAGGTGACACATTTTTGTTTATAAATACAGTATACATATTTTAAAAAGTAGATCTTTCCACGAATCTCGTTCGTTGAAAAGTCAGCATCAGCGGTTAAACTATTTTTATAAGTTAATTAATATAATTATTAAATATCATAAAATTAAAAATTGAATATAATTGAATTTTTTTGGTGAAATATAAAATTTATAATTACTTAAAATTAAATAATTCAATTTTGAACTCCACTTAATCCATGCAAGAAGTAAATGCGAATTAAGAAGAGCGCGTTGAAAAGCAGAATTTCCCGGTTGATTAATCGACGCAACGGAAAAGCTGGTGATTAATGGGAATCGTTTTCACAAAAGTTCACCGTCGAACTAATGGTTTTCTTTTGCAAGTCAACTGTGGTACTTGTCAAATCGATGACCGATGATTTTCAAATAATCAGCTGGAATGAATCCTTTTTTTTTTAAACTGTCCTCACAAAATAACTGTAGGTCACATGGAAAGACAAGATTCATCAACGGTTGCTTTGTTTATATTTGTCTCTCAGATATCTTATTCGTGAGACTGCCCGAAAAAAATGCCAGATTTACGTCTTACGGCCCTGTATATTCCACAAACGATTACGTGTAGCATGGCAGACTGCGAAGATGAAAGCGAGAGGGAGGCGTCGGAGAAGTTGTAGGTATACCTGGCCGGTGTGCGAAGTCCTGGGCGCGGTATGACCTGGCCGTATCCTCTATGCTCGGCTAGGTAGCCCCGGGTCATAGAGGTCGCTCGTAACACTACGCCGGGTGTTCCTTTAACAGAGATCTCGGATAATGCAGTTAGCCATCCTAACACCTTGTACGGTGCGGCTCTAGTTTTTTAAATAAATTGTTCACCGGTGAAATCATCTTCAACCGACCAGACAAGTGGCCGGTCACCGTTACACTTCTATGGTTTCCCCGCGCCGCTTATGGGGATATCCCGGATTAGGTATCAAAAAAGCGGATACCGCCTCCTAAACACTCCCTTTTACACTTGCAATTACGTTTTACCTGTAGTAGGCTAATCGTTCCAGTTGTTAGCCACTTAAGGCCGGTGATCGGCCATCTTCAGCGTTATTGTTATCATTATTAATATGCTGCTTTCTAAATGTTTCTCAAGCGGTTGTATCTTAAAATTTTATTTGGTTTCTATCTGTTTAATTATTCAATTATTTAATTATTTGAATACCTTACGAATCAATAATTGTGTACAGCCAGATCAAATTCTTGTGCTGTGCTGCGCATGCAACAAAGAATATTATTCTGCGGAGTTGCCGTACGGTTTAAAAAATTCATCGCCGCTGCATACAGCAACCCCGCTGTTCTGTCTCTTGTATCTTCGCACCACCCGGTGTATTCGATAGACAGAGAGACTCGTCCAATCGTTTGCGCTCTCTGTCGAGAACAGAGGCAAACTGGTATGGCATAAAAGTGGGGTCGTGTCTCCCACGATTCACGGTGAGGGATGTGACCGTGACCGGTCAACATTTTCTGTTTCGACTGTACACGAGTAGACAAAAGTTAATAGGCTCATGAATTATTCCCAATATTTCTGCCACGAACGTACAGTGGCGGACAAAGGAAACTTTCAAGTTGGCGTTTCTATGCATGATCATTAGTAACTTTAGGACTGTTTGTTAAAAAATATTAATAACATTCATCTTGCCTCGGCTATCCCCCGAGAAGCGTCTTTTGTTTATTCGTCTGTTCTTAATTTTCTGTGTTGGCGATGGTTAATCTTGCTTTTTTAAGTTTTTTGTGAGGAATAAACGTCTGAGAAATTTGTATTTCCTTTTGCGGTGGCAAATTATAATTTTTGCCCCGGACGCAAGCTTTCCTTGCTGCGGCCCTGCACGATACAATGCATACAATTAATATGACACACATGAATATAAGAGTCCTCGAGTCGTGATGCATTTTGTTAATGCGAGTTTTATTGTATTCATACCACAATACAAAAGAGAAACGCATATTACTTTTCTTTTTTGCACAGGACAATGACTCACCGTGAGTCACGGCTGGTTCATTTACGCCTCGTTGGGACTTGCTGTACATCTTGTTATCTATCCAATCGTCTTGTGACAAATAATATGGCGACAGTGATCATCCATTGTAACGTTATAGTTCCATTGTGTTCCCTTGTGCGAGCGCGCTTCAGAATACCGAGCGCCGCTACTGTAAGCTGTACAGTTATTTCATCGTTTATACTCCTTTACAATAGATCACCATAGCGATACCATAACCTAAGCCCGTGTTATTCATACCGCGCACTTTTCTAATCTTCATGGTTCTATCCTGTAATTCATTTTTCTCAACGGTAAACATCGTGTGCCTACATGTCCGGTACGTATTTGCAATTGCGACCCGTACGCATGGAATCGAACATACGGTGTGCCCCGAGAACTCTGTCAAAAATGTTTCAAATAAAATTTTTTAGGATTTCAAATAATTGATAATAATTGATACGAAGGACATTTTCATTTATTTATACTGGATGTCTCAAAAATGGCGGAGTCATTAGGTCATTTGAAGCAACTTTTTCCTTTGCGGGAATGTTCTACGCGCCCTCGTTGAGGAGTTATTCAAGAAAAACACGGACCAATCAGAGCGCGGCTACTGCGGACGGATTCCGCGCTCGGCCAACGCCGACGCCCGGCTCAACGCGAGCCGCCAGTAGCCGCGCTCCGATTGGACCGCGTTTTTCGTTAATAATTCCTCAACGAAGCGGCGTAGAACATTTTCGCAAAGGGAAAAGTTGCTTCAAACGACCCCAGGAATCGTCCCTTTCAAGAAAGTGCATTCTTGCGACATCCTGCATAGAAGTGTGCACTGAAACGCTCCAACGATCTTTTCTAAGGTTCGCGCTATGGAGATCGTAAAAACGTTAGATTAGTATGTTTGTGACAACATGGCAGGGTCCTTCCGAACACCTGACAGACAGCTGTGTGCTCGTCGCAGCTTCGTTACGGTTGTTGGCCATTTATGCGCGAGACACCCTTCCTAGGGAGGACGGTACATCATATGCTAAGTCGCATATGCCCTCCTAAATATTTAATTCAGTAACCTTATTTCATGGGGTGGGGGATCAATATTGATTTACCGGGTAAATGTTTGTCAACTTATAGGAGTAGCTCGAGAACGAACCAGAAATAGAATTATGGAACTGTTGAATAGGTTCTACTGAAAAAAATTCGAATTTCTTTCGTGAGATCAATATCAACAATCCAAGCTTACCTTGTTGTCGAGGTCACGTCCAGGTCATAATATACCAAATCGTCGAACTCGTCTTGACACAGTATTTTTTGAAACTTGTTCGCAAAATCCGAAAAATATGAAAAAAGTACACATTAACAGACAATCGAATAAGAGGATAGACCCGTTTGCTTAAGTGACTGAATTTTTACGGCGGAACACATAATTGCTGGTGTAATTTCACACTTCATTTTAATCGGTCACGCGATCAAGCGCCGCTCTATCTGGCACGAAGATTTCCATGTCTTCGCTGTACTTCAGCATTGCGTCGGTGTATAGTAGTACATATGTAGTCCGCCGGGGAAAACGTTTCTCTTAGCTCGCGGGACCCCTCCGGTCCGTTCTCGTCAGGACCCGACGGTGCATACGCGTCGCGCTATGGGCGGAGGAATGAACTTTCTCGCACATAACTTATGCAGATCAACCGCCAATGTCGACGGTTACTTAACACATTCGCGACTATTACTCGTATCGGCGTACAGTCGATAGCGACTCGCCGCGCCGGTTCGGAAACCAAGACCGCCCTGGCGCCTCTTCGACACCTCTGCAAACAGCTCGCGATTGTCTCGAACTTTCAACCAGGTCTTTAGTTGTGCGCGACCGTATGTTTTATAACTTAATTCGCAACTGTAACCGCTGACTGCACGCTCGGAGTATCGTGCAGAAACGTAGCAGAAAGTTGTTCCTTTACGGAAGCAAAAGATATTCTTTATGCTTAGTAATGTATATTTTTCATAATGGGGAAACAAAATTAATAGTAACAATGATAATAATAATAAGTAAAAACTAATCTATAATGAAAACGCATGAAATCGTGTTTTCTGTTTACTGATACAGATTAATTTTGTGGTTCGATCTACGACCGACATAAAATAATATAAAATATATCTATTTAGTTCCAAATGTTAAATCGTTTTACGGTGCAGTTTTATCTAAAACCAAGAATTTTCAAATTAAAAGAACAGTCTGCATCGAGGTTCCGTGGTGTAGCGGTTATCACGTCTGCTTTACACGCAGAAGGTCGCCAGTTCGATCCCGGCCGGAACCATAATTTTTTTTTCGTCTCAGAATTTTCTATATAGATTATATGTAAAAGATTGTCTATGTAAACTAGTATTTTTTATATATTATTATATATCGTTGAAATTAAAAAGAAAAATCGGTTTCAGCAATTGAATTGCGTAATAAACTGCTATTTTATATTTATAATTGTTATTGTACATGTTATTTGAAATAATATTCCAAGCGATGTTATTTCAAAAGTTTCAATATTTACAATTTATAATAACAACGAACGACGCCGATAAAACTGCACGGAAAGTGCCCCTAGTAGCACAAAAGTATTGGATAAATATCTTTTTCAAATATTGAAAAAATATTTTTTAAGCCACATTTTTTCATATAAAATAAATATTGGATCTAAATATTGTATACATGTACAAGAAATGTAAGTTGAATGTTTAGAAAATGTAAGCTAAATATTCAGAGAATATAAACTAGATATTTAAAAAATATAAAGTAAATATCTTCAACTTTAAAAAAAAGTTGTAACAAAAATTAGAAACTATCCATATATGTATGTACTCTCTATGCACTGCTTGAGGAAATATTCCAATTTGTCTTCGAAAGGACCTTATTACGATTCAGAAATTTTTATGCAGTTGTCGGAATTCGAACTCGGGGCTTACCGTTTACTTAATGATGTGCTTCCTCGCTGAGCCATGCGAACCTATTGTTACGTTCATTACTTTTTATTCTTATAAAGGCTCAAGCCATAGCAAATGATGTAATTAGAAGAAATAAACTTCTATTAAAAAATTCTTTTGTGTAAAAATCTAACTTTTTCATAATACGAAATAAATATTATCTGTATATTAGGAAAAAATGTTTTGTTTCCAATATTAGACAAAGATTCATTTTATGAGAAAAAAATATTTTTTTCATAATACGAAAAAAATATCTGTACATTAGGAAAAAAATATTCCATTTCTAATATTAAATAAAGATTCATTTTATATTTAGAAAAAAATATTTTTCTCTTAACATGAAATAGATATTTCCTGCATATTTAAAAAATACATTTCTATATTTGAATATTAAAAACAAATTGAATCTCTTTTTAATACCATATGAATGTGTATACAATATTTTGTGCTACTAGGGATGATCTGTGTAGCCCTAGAGAAAACCGAGGACGAATCGAAATCGTGAATGATTATTTGAAAAATTCGCGAACTAACCGGCCGTTTGTTTGTTTTTTGTTTCAGATGTTAGCGAGTGAATTAACGTAGGTTGCAATGTCGCTGTCTTCGCTATGAACGAGAGCCGTTGCTACACCGATTCGCCTGCGTTCACTGTACATCAGTCATTCAACCGGAATGGGAAGGCACTTAGGTGTGATTATCATCGAGATAGCTCGCGCTACTGTACGATATTACGAGTTCGCATTTAATTCGGTGCTGTCCGGGCGTAACTAGCGTACCCGAGGGCTGAGGGAGCATCCCCTACGCCGTCACTGTTGGCACGGTAGAGCGGAGGAATGCGGGCTGATACGCTGTACGCTTACCCTTTTTATATATGTATGTACAAACACAATACGCCAAAGTTAGAGCCAGATGAAAGCCACGGTAAGGGGATCCTTCTAGGGACAGCACTGGTTTAATTGCTCGCGAGCAGCAGAGGGCGTGGAGAGAAGTCCGCACACTGTCCACTGATTTATCGGCCGTAATTGAAGTGGGGAAATCTATAAAAAAAAAGAAACTTCCAATCACGGACATTACCGGCAATTAATTTCTTGTTCCTTGTTCGTCAAACTTTTTGCCACGATCTACACATTCTTAATAGACTTCTTTTTATCTCACTTTATAACCAACGTCGACGTTTTGTTAGCGTAATTATACCCGGCACGAATGTAAATAATCTATGCACCACTCGAAGCGTTCGACGTACCGGGTGTTCGCGGTGAACCGAATGCTGGGTGTTTCTTAATGTTGTTGAAACGTAGCACGATGATTTCCAAGGTCGAGCAAGGTCAGGACCGTTGAAATTAGAAAATTGTTTACTCTGTGAAAATTAAAGAAGATATACTAGGGACCACAGTTTAGTGAGACACCCGGTATAGCGGTATTCGATGTTACATATGTGTACAGAGAATATCGAGGAAGATTATTTGACCAAGTGTAACGAAATCCCGAATCTATGACTAGGCGGATTGTTACTGTTCGACGGAACAGATTGCGATTTCCCGGCACACAATCGAGCGACTCGAAAACCAGGAAAACGCCGCAGCTGTCCGGATTTCTCTTTCACAAAAACATATTAAATGAGGGCTCGTTTTAGGGGATCGAAGAAAAGCGTGCTATTCTATACGACCGACTGCGGCGACGACAAGGAAGATTTGGGCTTCAAACTTCAGCAACGATCTGTGTCATTGGTAAGCGATATCCGTATATTAATATTGGAAATGTGTTATATCTGATGTAACAATTCAGATGAATATTAATTATATCAATTGAATCAAAAGTTGATAAAAGTGCTCTGGTTCTTGATTTACTTTTCCTACATATTTAAGTTATATAAATATTTTTAACGTATCTTCGAGAGAAAAAATTTTCGAAAATAATTATTCAGCAGTCTATTCGATTTTTTCCAAATTGTTAAAAATCGTTTCGCGCGGGTATTGCTCGCTAATCCCCCGTGAGATTAGAAATCAACGCATCCACTATCTCGTGTGATCCTCTTCCGGGTCGCCGGAGCTGATGGAAGCGCTTCCATCCCCGTCCACGGTTATACTCAGTTCCTTCGTTGGGAGTACACCCACGACTTCCTGCAATGATTGACGAACGAATCCACGGTGAACAGAGGACGCCTTTTAATCGCTTCAATTAAGTGCGTTGAACCAGCACGTTAGGCAGCGGGAACATTCATCGTGGCCCAATGACAAAGCAGTAACCTTCCTCGATAATAGCTTCGAGATTCTTTGTTTAATGACAGCAGTCAAACAGCGTGAAAGCCAATGCATACATACATACGCTGTATATGTACGCGTCATACATAATACATAGAGGTCAAATCTGGTGTATGTATCGCCTTTTGCATTACATTGAATGACGAGTCAATTATGCTTGGTGAAAGACGGCTGTAATTATGCCGGGGATATAGCCGGATTAGCTGCAAGAAAGCAAGAGGTTCCGCTTAAATGAAAGGTCGAGATGAATCGGTGATATACCTGCTCGAGCAGAAGACGATCTTCGTGGAAGCGTAACATTGATTTTGTACCCGTGTAATTTAACAGGATTAAACGGATTCCGCGGGCTTATCGATCAGATTTCTGGCAAGATCGTAGCGCTACACCTCGAAATAACACTGCGCCAGTGAGTCGATAGCGTACAGTTTTCCTCGCGGAAATTATCCGAACGCCATCTGAAAAAAGAAGAAATTTTTTTATTAAATTCGACCACGAATATCTCCTACCACGAAAATTGAATAAATGCTTAATTTGTGTTTTTCCATATAAAATTACTTCCTCTTTTCGAGTAACGATATCGTCGGTGTAACGTTGCTCTCTCAAGTCGCGAAATACAGCGACGAATTGAATTAAACATTTTTACGATACACCAACAATAGCAGGCGTAAGTCGTCGCGGAGAAAATGATGATATCACGCGAGAGTGCCACGGATAGAAAGTTAGCTTACGTACTCTGCCTATCGGTGCACCTCGTTCTGCATTACTTCGCGACCAAACAAATTCGTCGAATGCGTCTTTAGAATCTCGTAAATCGCGAATTAACAAATTTGGAAACCGCAATTCTATTTTAACAGCTTAGAACCGAAGCCTTACCGCCATTTCGGTACCCTCGACTTTGATCTTGCAAATCAGGCTTGCAGCTAATCCCAGTTTGTAACTTTGGTTTCTGTATTAATGTTTTCGGCGCTCGGGTTCGATCAATTGTTACTATTTAATAGCATGTTGGTCTAAAATAAGACCGAAACGTCGTTAAATATATTGCAAACATGCTATTAAATAGTAACAATTGATCGAACCCGATCTTTAACGACGTTTCGGTCTTATTTTAGACCAACATGCTATTAAATAGTAACAATTGATCGAACCCGAGCGCCGAAAACATTAATACAGATTTCAACATTTTACGATCGATAAAAATTGAATATGTAACTTTGGTTGTTGTAATTCCTGTCAGCCGGGAAATTAAAAATTAGGAGAAACTCATTATGATTAGTATAAAAATAATTTCGTGAGAAAAGTGGCGTCGTTAAGATAGGAAATGTATGATGAATATTTTTTTGAGTAGCCAAAAATCCTTTTGAGAAGGATGTTTTTCAAGGAAAACGATGCTATTTACAAAATTTTAGAACTGCAGCCCAATTATTTCACTTAACGACTATTGAGACGTTCGCCCATACAAACATTGACTTACATCACTTTTGCATTAAACTGCAATCGCGAAAATAGAAGGTAGACACAGTCCGCACGGTTTCCACTGCAACTCATTACAGTCATCGCGTCGTGTCAATACCGGTGACCGATCGACACCGGTCACCGAGTTCAGCCGATTCCGTAATGAGTTTTCAATCTTGACGCCGCGTTCGTGAAAGGGTCGACGCGCTCGCACACTCGAATATCGCGCGTCGCATACACAGGAAGTGTCTCACACGGATGATGCGCGTACAGTCGTGAGAATTTCCGAGCACGTCGAGAAATCGTAATTCTCACGAGCTCCACAATCGGACCTCTCATGCAATTTCTTGGCCGTGCCCGCAGTCGCACGCCGTTCGCCTTATGCGTCTCGAACAGCAGATATTCGTCTTCCAGATATCTAAAACTTCTTCGCGCTCTTCGTCTTGCCCTGTATAGATAAGAATAATAATTGTCGCGGCCGATTTTTCTTCAGCTTTTTCAGCTTCCTTTCCTTCTTAGTGCACCAGACGCCATTGCTAACAGACGTATATAATTACTGCATAATAAAATAATAATTTTTAATTGCAAGATACTGAAACCAAGAAACAAAGTTAAATTCATTCAACCCTGTTTAATACTGTTTCATATTTCGCCAACTCATCTTCGTCATAAATGTTATATTACGTTAGAAATTTTGTAAGAATCGATACCAACTTGTGAGATTTCAATAACTGAAGCCGGCAGTACGAATTCTATTAACAATAAAAAAAATACAACGACAATGCGCGAGACATGAATTTGATCAGGCAGTGGAGGTAGCAGAACAATAGGCTGCAGGGCGGTATCGACGAGAATAACAGGACACAAGTAATTAGAAATAGAGGAAACATAGACAGCCATTTCAGCAGAAATGCCTTTGGCATAAATGAATTGCACAGAGTACTTGTTAACCCTCACGCAAAAAGTGTCACTCTTATAAGAAGGTTTATACATTAATATTGCCTTTGTAATTGTTTTTCACAGTATTTACACGAGCATTGTTTAACCAATATTTAATGTAAGAAATAATGATATATATATATGGCAAGTAAAAATATAGCAAACAATGTTGCCCCTTAATTATTGTCAGTGGATACAGCATTCGCATAACCATTGTTGTTCGAAGAGACACATGTTACCTCGTGGAGCCACAAAGGCTGAATCAGAAAGCTGCTAGGTAGAAACAGGAAATCCGCGACTAACCACGTGACATGAAACGTCCGATGGAGAGGATGATCTCTTTGGAACTGGCAGTTTTCGTTTCACCACTTTCACGTATTGTCATACAACGAGAACGACAGTACTAGCATTCCATCTAGGATTTTTTCTATCGGTTGTCTTCTATCGTTCTATCAGTTGCACGTTGAAAAACGTATAACACCGATCCATTCGTAATAATAAATGTTAACATTGTTCCTGAACAGTGAAGTATGAGAATAGATATGTTACGAGCCGAGGGTCACGCTGAGGTTTGGCGTGAACCGAGGGTATTTGGTTTAAGGATGTGGACTGGCCGATGTCTATTTCACCACCGGGGAGCCACCTAGATAGGAACACGTACAGTGCGATGACTATTCTGTCATCTGGTCGCTACGTGCTTTTGGGGAACAGAAGGACTGGCCGATGTCTATTTCACCACCGGGGAGCCTCTGTTTTTATGAAATAAGTGGACTGGCCGATGTCTATTTCACCACCGGGGAGCCACTGTAGATTAGGTAGGACTAGCGGATTGATCGGTGTCTATTTCACCACCGGGTAACCACTATGGAAAATGGGTATTGTGGGTTTTTTGACTCGTATGTTGGATACACCTCGAGCGGCAGAGGTGTATCGTCGCGGAATACCAACCTCTGGATTTGGAATGGATAAAGAAATGCAACCTTTTATATATAAAATAAAGGTGGTGAACAATATATTCTTAACTTGTTTGGAATACAAATGTTCCGTGTGTATTGTCGCGGAAGCTAATTCCCGAGTTCTCGATTTTTACGCAAACGAGTTAGCGGGGGTGTACTTTAAAGTAACTCACTTTAATACAGGAGGTACATTAATCGCGGAGACTGCACGAACGGAGACTACTAAAAACGATCTCGTGATACGTAGTGTTCGAGTTTCAGACTCGTACTGACCCGTTTTTGAGGAGGACCTGGGTCCCTTATATACTCCCAAAATCGGTCCTAACAGAGGTGGGGGGCTATGTGTGGTCCTTTGTTTAGTAAGTTATTACTAGGGGGTTTCGTTGAACTGTTATCCGAAACTCTTCGTGAAAGTTAAATCTCTCAATTGGTTCCATGGATCTAGATAGCGCGCTATCTGAGACCCTTCGTGGAATCAATGACTCTAATCATTTCGACTCCTAAACAGTCCGGAAGGGTCAAAAGGGTTATCACCCAAAAGGTGTCTAACCGTAACAGATAAATAAATGTTTTTAAACATTCAAGAAAAGTGAACAGGCACTGTTACGAAACTGTTGTAAATTACATACAAGAATGTATAAGCACTTCCGTTGCGGTTGCCAAACCGGATAAGGCAAATGGACTACGTGTCTAATTTGGTTAGTCTTACTTCGAAAGAGCATGTCGAGTGCACGCAATAACGTATGATATTTCGCGTTATGAGAATATTATACAACGAAAAGAAAGTACAAGCACATTTTCAACTTTCTATAACATTTGGTCTTGTTAAAATTATTATAAGAATTTTTAAATACAGTAGAACGTCGATTATCGTAGATCATCCGAGCCAGAAGACTTCTGTACCTGTGCATAACATCCGATTGTTTAGTATCACTGTTTGCAATATTTTTCGTTTAGACATCTACGAATTGCATGATAACATTCCGTAATATTTTGAATTTTTATCAATCGTTTGTTTTAGACCGCTCTACATACTGGTACCGGCTCACCGCAGCAACTCTTAGAACCCAGAATGGCGCAACTCGAGACCTTGGAGGCGAAGGTAAGGAAAAAAGTATTCGTTACGTATCTTAACGCATAACGGAAACAAAACTTTCCCACACTTTAGAATTCGTCGCGATAAAATTGTACGTTTCGCCTTGACACACAAAGGAAAAATCGATTTCTCTGATCTTATTTTTTCAGAGAACCTTAAAAATGCATTCTTTCATTTTCCTGAACCGTTTCGTCGCTGTTCTACAGAAAACATTGTATAATTTTTGTCTCGAGCTCACAAAGTATTACAGTTACACCTCCGCAAGCATTCGCAAAAAAAAAATAACAAAAACAAAAAAACAAAGTACAAGGAAGCGGTTTTTAGCCGCGTCATCGGAAGAAACCGAATGCAATGTTTCACGGTTATTGGTGGGTACGCAATAGCCCCCGGCTTCTTAAGGCTGTCCAACCAGTGATTTATATGCAGATGTACGAGCCGAACTGTGTTTCGTTTCGGGCCCCTCACTCGAGTTTGGGCCCCGAGACCATACCCGTGCGGGTGCTATTAAAACTGCCCCACGTCCACACAAGGATGCGCAATGGCGCAGCATCCTCGGGAACTATTTTTTAACTGCGGTCGATTCGTTGTCGAAAATTTCATCGAGTTTGTCGTTACTAGCTCTCGGCAAAACGTCGAACGAGTCGCCACAGCTGATCCAACTGAGAATTAATTTTGATTAATCGGGCAGGTCCCCAATGTTAGTCCCGAAAAATTAACGATCCGCCGCTGGTAAGTCCGCATACATAATAAACTTATCGTGTTCGATCCGCTGACGTACAGTTTCGTCTAGCAAAGCGTACGGTTATTCCGAGATTTTTGTTTTACTGTTCCGTGCCGATGGGCTGTATCCCCCGAGCCTTTTTTCCAAGTGCGATTAATGCGCGTTGTCAGACTCGTTGAGGCGGTTTTGACTTCTGCGAGCGCCGGGTAAAAATTCATCCGGATGTTTGCAGTCGATCGGGGCTTTGCTTGCGAAGCCGTGTTTTGCCGTCGCTGATGGAAAAAATAAAAGCAAAACGAGTCGGAGACAGAAGGTGGAACGTGCTACACACACTCGGAGGCCTTGATATGAATAATGAAGGAGAACGTCGGTACAGAGAGGTTACATCAACGTCGATAGGTTATCTCCTTGCCAGGAGCGAAGAACGTTTCTCAGGTGGATGCTTTTCGGTGACGGGAAAAAATCTTTCATTTACGATTCTGTTATTCGAGTCGACCATCGACTGCTGCGTTCTCTATACACACGTATACCTAACGTCATGATAAAATTTGTTACCGAAGCGTCGGAATATCTCACTCGAAAGCGACGGATGCGCAAACCATATTGCACCTCGGCAGGAGTAGCGACATAACCAAAAAATTCTCGCAATAACGAGTTTCAAAAAATTCGGAAAAATATTTTTCGTAAGCGATTAGGCTCTATAAAATGATATCACGGATGCCTCGACTCTAAACTCACACTGTTCTTGCCACTGCAAACACGAACCAACTCAAAAAGAAAATTGACTGAATTGAATTAACTGCCCTCTAGCGGTTCAATTAAAAGTTCGAGATGCGACGTTTCATTAGCTATATATTTTTCTATATTTATATTAAAATATATGAAAATGGTATTTTAAAATACATAATAATAATATTTTTATTACTTAATTAATTATTTACTTATTTAAAAAGCGTCAACAATGTTTAAACAATGACATATTTTACATTTCACTTATGGATTATACAAATGTCAGTAAAAATTGAATTCACCAATTCATGCTCGATTGTTTTATAACTACTCGAGAGAATTTTTTTAATAAAAACGATCGAAAGCAAATATTGAAATATCTTTCGAAACGCAATGCAATAATAGATGAAAAAATTGTACGATATCTCTGGTTCAGTTGCATACTTCTTTTTTTGAAGTTGTATTCGTATTTTACGACATATCATTTTCACGGTCCCAGTCCTGAATCTATAAAATGGTAAATTTAAACATAGGCGAACGTAAAGTTTCCATACGGATCAAGATTTTGATTGAAATCAATTTTGATATGTCTCGAGAAAATATAGGGTGCAGTACGCCCTTGGGTCCAAAGGCTCAGACAGATCAGGTCGGCAAGATTGCAGATCCAGGAGTCAGTGCCCTTTACTGTCTGAACTGCACTACCTAAGGCAAAGTTTCGTCCCCTGTACGTGTCGAAAACATTCCCTTCGAAAATCTCATGTCTCAAAGCGCCTTTCCAAATGGCACATCTCAAGGCATAACAGGCCAAAATTCGTTATTAATATTTCAACTCATTAGCTCATTATTATCTTGATATTAATTTAACACTTATGCAAACTAAAGTACAAAATTAATATAATTGAACTATGAAGCCGGTTAGCACAGTTTCGTTATTCTTCTATTCGTAATTTCTATATTAAACAATCCTCTAAAGAAGTATAAATTTACTTAATAAAATTTCCGGAAAATATGTTAAATTATTCATAATTCGCGCCCCGGTAAGAACAGTGACGCGACTAAAACAACATAACAATTTTGAAGTTGACACAGTGATCTAACTCCTAATTGATCCGCTAGAGGGCAGTTATGTCAGTATTCTTTTTGTAGTGCTAGTTTATATTTGTAGTGTCAAGAGCAGTGTCACATCAGAGCTGAGGCATTCATAATATTATTTTATAGAACCTGATCGAATTTACTTGCAAAAATATTTTTGCGAATTTTATCATTTTCTTGAAGTTGTTATTGCGAGAATATTTTGGTTATGTCGCCGTTCTTGCCGGGATGCGATACATTAGAATATTCTTTGATCGGAAACACGTTCTGACTGGATGACTTGCGAGCGACTTGGAGATTACGACCTTATAGATTACTAGTTTTCCCGTTGCTTTAGGGCTCAAACTGTTCAGTTCTGCCAGTCTAACGTCTGGGTCACACGGGTCACTTGTCCAGAGAAACCTTTCCCAGGCTCGTGTCGACTTTTACAAAGTCGAGCCAAAGATAGGGTGGTGTATGTAACACTTTGCTCGCTCTCGGTTCATTTGTTTGGAAAATCCACTGAATAAATTGCAAAACTTCATCTTCCTACACCTGTTCGAGTGTGTTGTTACTCTGCCCGTACACTCATATTTTATGACTTTTTCAGTACTTGCGAGCAGCGAGCTGCGCGTGTACGTATGTGTGTGTGTGTGTGTGTGAAGCTGCAGTTTTATTTATTGGCAGACATGGGACTACATCCGAACACCCTGTACAGCTTGAAAATTGAAGAACAAAAACAGCAATTATGTTTGCACCAACCTGGTACAATACACGTGTGCAGCTTGCATGTACCACTAGATCAGATGCAACACCTTTTTTCCCTGATCGGGAAACAAAATGTATGATATAGCCGCTGCGGCATGTACGCAGGAAGCGGAAATTTATTGCGGAATTTGCACGGAGAAGAGCTGCGTTCCCGAGATAATCCTGCCACCCTCCACTGCAATTGCACGATGCGATAGTTACAGAGAGAGAGAGAGAGAGAGAGAGAGAGAGAACAGAGTGGTTGTACGCATTTGTTTTGCTTTTATGCGTGATTTCACGAATCCATGAATTCAGCGAACTGTACGGCAATTAATTAGATATGTAGCAGTAGTCTGCCATGCGTGAAGCATTACCAATTTTTTTCACGACGTCTGTGAAATATCTGGCAACACACAGATTGTAAGGCAAATGATTCGTGTCTGGTCAGAAAAAGAATTTCGACGACTTTGAAATCTCGAAGAAAGTCACCTTGAGAAAATTTCTTATTGCCTATACGAATATTCTTTTCCTCTGAGCTTTTTTTCACTCTTCCATGTCATTGTAAATTCTCAGATATGTAGTATAGTTCTGAATTCCGCTAAATGAGAGGAATTAAAGTGAAAAATAAGATATTTGCGATCACGTTGAACGTTATAGATATGGTAATCGACAAAACCACGGGGAAAGTCCCACGGTGAGCGTATAAAAATCATCGACCTTCGACCCTCGCGCGGAACAATGTCACAATATTCCGGTCCTTGAGACGGGTTACTATCCCTTCCGACAATGCGAAGCTCTCTGCTGAACGTTTCCTTCCTCCGATCCTATGCCAAGATGAAGGAGGATGCGATGCGAGACTATTGTGGGCACGTTGTATCCCTGAATGAAGCAGCGGACCACCAACCGGGTACGAGGGAATCGTGAACCGGATGTCTCGAAAATCTGATATTATCACTTGCATACAAAATCTTAAGGTGTTACATGCACTTAAATAGCTGGAGATGTCTATTTGATTTTCAATATACTTTTACACAAATGTATGTAGGATCGCAGATGGTGTTTTTCGAGGAAAGCGAATAAGTGGACGGACACAAAATTGAATCGTTCGCTCGCGCAATAGCCAGGTTTAGCATGGAACAGAACCCACTTCGCTAAATATGGGTATAGGTGCTGTTCCATGCTAAAAGTACCTGTGCTCTGTTTATACTGACAGATTAATAGTCTGTGGATGTTTAATTTTTTTAGGCAAGTTATATATCTTTATAGAATAAATGAAAAGAAATAAAAAATGTTTTGAAAATTTTTAGGGCCCATAAGTGAAGAAAAATCCGCAGTCTCGTTATTAATACTAGAAAAATTGGAATTTTCAACTTTGACAGATTAATAGTCTGTGGATGTTTAATTTTTTTAGTTATAGATCTTTATAGAATAAATGAAAAGAAATAAAAAATGTTTTGAAAATGTTTAGGACCCATAAGTGCGGAAAAATCCGCAGACTCGTTATTAATACTAGAGAAATTGGAATTTTCAACTTTGACAGATTAATAGTCTGTGGATGTTTAATTTTTTTAGTTATAGATTTTTATAGAATAAATGAAAAGAAATAAAAAATGTTTCGAAAATTTTTAGGGCCCATAAGTGGGGAAAAATCCGCGGTCTAATTATTAATATTATAGAAATTGGAATTTTCGACTTTTTTATGCCCTGCTCTGAAGATGTTCCCCAAAACAGAGCACGCATTCGATTACTCTGTGATAATATTGACTAAGCAGGATGTCCGGTTAGCTATACATTTTTCGCAAGCGTGTCTGCACATACATATACATACATACAGCAGATAGTGTCTCGTGTGGGACGTGCAAGGTCTGGTATCGAGTCCTCCTCTTTGGTTGCTGCACAGTCAAGGCCAGATTTGACCTTCTCCACGCTATACGTACAAGTATACCAGCAAGGGGGACGGAGTGCTGCTTTCTCGAGGATCATCGAGCGTCGTGCACGGTACCGACATGGAAGTCCATTAAGGTCAGGACATCCTGTTCTAACCATCATCACAAATCATAGATTTAATGGAACAATAAATTGATATTCATGCCTCGTTCAGTTTTGCCACCCTCGATTCGAGTGCTTTTAAATTACGCCCATAGGCTCGAAGTATTTCTTTCTTTCTTTTTCAAATCGTAACCACCCGCTGAAGCGCGACTCCTTCGGCGAGATTGAATACTAAATATATGAATACTATATATGTATATTAGTGTTCAATCTTGCCGAAGGAGTCGCGCTTCGGCGGGTGGTTACGATTTGAAAAAAAAAATACTTCGAGCCTATAGTTGTAATATAAATATTATGGATTATAGTATATAGACCAGGGACGTTCATGCAAATGCAGACGTTTACCGCCACCTGGGGTAAAATAAAGTTTTATTTATTTAAAAGTGAAACTGTACGTAACATTTGTTTTTCTTCGTTTTCGAATATTTCTGGAGGCTATGAACACATTAGCGGACTGCTAGCGAAGGCTGAAAAACTAGTGGTTCCTGCTGTACCGACAGGAGAAGACGTGATTTAATTACACTTATTTACTTCCCCTTGGTTTTCATTTGCTATATCATGTATAGGGTGTATATTCTACACGGTTCGGTGGAAATTGATGTAAGAAATCTGCGGCAAAACTTCGACCTTGATTCCCAAGGTCAAAAGGACGTCAATTTTTTTTGTTCGATTGATTTTTGTTTGATTTGTTCGTTTTGCAGATGGCCAGTATCGAGGTTTCTTTGTCGACAACACCGAGGCGTAAGAAGGGCGGCAGCGTTTCCGGCGGAATCGCGTCGCCAGCTGGACACCGAAACAGGGATCATTACAAAGAATTAGACGCCCTACGAATTGCATTGCGCGATAAAGAAAATATTATTCAAACGTGAGAGAATTTCGCATTTTTATTTTGCCTATCGACCGAAAATTCTGAGAAAAATTCATAGTTCAACTTTAAACACGCATAACTTTTGAATCAGTGAATTCCTGACGCTGGAACCTGGATTTTCGGCAACTTCTCGTCAAAATCTACAGGATCGTATAAAAAAAAGTTCAAAATTTTTGGTTCCCTGAAGTAAAGATTCAACTATAAACTTAAGTTGACAATTTCTATGTAAACAATATTTTACTTAGCAACGCTTTCAAATGTTTACACACCAGGAGGATCAAGTTCTGATAAAGATAATTATAATTATTACTAGTTGAACCAGTAATGTTAGTATTTCACTGAAGTTAGAATCTTCAGCAAGGATGTGACTTAATGTCAATCACCAATTAAGTTGAAGTACATACATACATCAGTTACTGTATAGCTAACTAAACGAAATGAACGCTGCGATATTGAAGCATCTATTAAATAGCGTTTGAAATTGGCCTGCTCATTAAAAGGAAATTACTGGATTCCAGATTAAAAGGACAGCTATGCAACAGTCTAACCAATCGGTTAGCATTGCGTAACGGTGCACCACCTTTGACCGAGGCAGACAGAAAAGCCACCGAGGAACGCCTTCAAAGGTTACGACGCGATGCAGACAATAAACGACTGGCGATTAAAAACTTGAAACTTGCACTTGAGCGGCTCGACATTACTGAGTAAGTACAAAGAACTACCGACGTCCATTGTGTACCGTAACGTCGTTATTCCGAAACTATAATAAATCATTAGGCTGGTGCAGACGTGCCACCATTCGCACATTTTAGTGTCTGCCTTTTGTCACTTCAAAAGATAAAATGTATAAAACGGGAGAATTATTTTTTTTTATGTAAAAACAGTCCAAATTACATGATATATTCTAATGAAAATACAAAAAAAATTGATTCTTAGAAAGTTTGTAACCAGAATACAGTAAACTCTTGATCTAAGAAAACGGGAACTGCAGGATCTAAGAAAATTGCTTACCCCTTCGGTATTTAATGGTTTAATTGACAGTATGCCTTCAACGACAGAGTTTCTATTGCTATTTACAATTTTTACAATTTTACAATTTTTGGTACAGTTGAATTTAAAAATTGCATGAGATTCGAAATATGGTCCCCATAATTTAATATCAATTAATTTAACTTTGGTTCTCAGCCAATTTGTGAGGTTACATGCATAAGATTTTTATAATAAACTTCTAATAAACTTCATACACACGTACACGTACAGCAAAAAATTCACTGATAATCCTCGGACACGTCACTTAATTGGAACAAGTTTTTTTCAGTGTAGTGGAGGTCCGATGCGAATACATGTGCGACTAACTACACATACATACACGCGGTAGAACTTCGTTTATCCCCGCCTTGTTTAAGCGAACAAGTTTTTGTTTACCGTCAGTTAATTTTATCCGTTATGTGAACTTATAACGGACCCTCTGTTATCCGAACTACGTTTCAGTGTACCAACGCAATAAATTGGTATTGTTTCTTTGTCAAGAAGACAATAACAAAAGTATCGATGCAGGAAACGATAGAAATTTTCTGGACGACGTAACAGTATACATAAATATCAAGCGTAACGAGGAAGCGATCGCGATTAACTTTTGTCAATGTGGAAATCTCGTAAATGTAGACCTTTATTATTTTGATTGTGGGAACGCTTCACTGGGAAAGCGTGAGAGAAATTATTCTTGTTCTGCCCACCTAGGTGCGCACGTATCTATTCTATTCTCTATCGATACACGAAGAGGCACTCGCGTAATTTGTGCTGAATTTTCGGGAAATTCCGTGTTGTTAATAAAACTACGCAAAATATGAATTTAATAAACGCATTGAACTGGAAACTAGATACTTTTCAGAAAAGACTTTGCGATGCCTCCCTCGAGGTTGGAAATCTGAGACCTGACAGTTAAGATACCTGGCTTCTATCTAGGAAGCTCGAGTTCGTGTTCTTATATTAAAAATACGGCAAACTTGTCGAAACGCCTCTTCCTCGCGGATATCGATGAAACTTGTCCATCTTCTTGCAATTCCGGCCGATTGCGCGACGTGTAAAATTGAATTGTTTGTTTCAGTAATATCGACGTGCGAATTCAACAAGCCGAGTTGGAGTATAGACTTGGCCGGGAGGAACTCGAACTTCTGACCCTTCGAGAAGAAAGTCGAGCTCTTCAAGCTGCTTTGGAGCTGGCCGAGTCCCAAGAAAAACAAAAGAATGACACGATATTCAGGTACCTCTCCGTGGATAATAGTAAATCGAAGAACGCTAGTTTTCCTTGCGTCTACGCTCACATGTCCAAGAATCGTGAGAATAATAAAAATCTAATGTGAAGATGTTATTTCTTTATAATTAAACTTTTTCACATTCAAACATTAAACTTTTACATCCAAAATAAAACGGACACCCTGTATATCTACGCATACGCTAACAATATAAATGGTTTAACTTGGATAATTTGTTTTTCATCTGATTAGTTGTATTTCCGGTTCTACGCAAGTGACGATCCATGCGGTGGAAGTTAGCGCAGACCCGAAGAGCCCTCGTTTCGGGGCAGGTCCGAGGGAAGACACACCTGGTCTCTACGTCGACTGGGCAGTTGAAGATTCCGGGCTATGCAAGGGAGATAGGTTCGAACGTATTCCTGTATATTTGGACCCCCGAGCCAGAGTATATCAAGTCACGCTTCTCAAACTTTAGAGGAGAGCACATTAAAGGTGTAAACAGCTTGTAACTTTGGGATCGTTAGAGATAGATACTATTAGATACGTAATTGGCTGAGCACAGTAAATCCCTGATCTATGAGAACGGAAACCGTAGGATCTACGAGCTAGTGGGGTGTATTAATAAACGTATTCGTTAATGCATAATCGTTGAAAAAATTCCTTAACTTAAAGTCGTGCGAATTGTCGTAGACATTGGCGTAGAAAACGCTAACAGCGTAGAAGGTGAGAGAAACAAGTATTAAAGAAGAGCAAAGTAAACACAGAATGTGTAGCGCTGTGTGGTTACGCTAAGTAACTCAGCTATCGGTGAAGAACAATACAGCAATCTTGGTATTTGGTTCTCAACAGGTCACCGTACCGTGAAGCAGCACCGGAAGTTCGCCGTATGCCCCCGCTAATTGCACCTGCGACTTCACATGACCCCATCTTCTATCCTCCTAACCACTTCCACGTATCCGCGTCAACGACAAAAATTCGTTGAAACCGAACCCACCTGCGTTTCACACAGTCGGCGACGTTCCGTTACGAAATTGAAAAAAATATACGACAAAAAGGTCGTGTCAAGGTCACAGTATACGAGGCCGCCGTCGAACTCGTTTTGACATAATTTTTTGTGTCTATTGCATTTAGCAGCTGACTGAAAACCAATTAAATTTTTTTTTTATCTGGCTACCGACCGGAAGTGCCTGAAAAATCGTGGCGACAGTTGCGTGAGACACCCTGTCTAAATTGACGGGACATATACAGTCAATCCGCGAGTCGGCAGGGACGGGGAAAACTTTTTTCAATTTTTTCCTTAACTACACCCAATTAAAAGGAATTTTAATTGCAATAACGACACTTTAATTACTGTTCTTTTCCAGGATCTTGGAAGTGAACGGCAAGCTCGTGGTGGGAGCGGGAAGAAGCGACTTGGCAAGACTCCTGGCTGTCGCACCCGATGCGGCACAAATCGTGGTCCTTCGAAAAGGTGAATCCCTTGCCGCACTCCGCACGCTTCGATCAGATAACCTTAGGCTGACTCACAGAATCGGATATCTCGAAGAACAGGTTAGGGATCTTCTGGCACCAAGCAGAGCCGAGATCCCCGCCGATCCTCCGCCGAGTCGCCAAGAGCAAGTTCAGGTGCTGGACAAATCATAAATTATTACGTTTAGACAAAAAAGTAAACAATCTTCAAGAATAAAGATGTCGAATACGCAATCGGGGGTAAAATTAAGTGGACACCCTGTACATACACGGTGGATGATCGAATTATTAGAACTATTGAATCGTCAATGATATTTTCTATTTTTTTTTTCAATCAAACAATGAATACAACGGAAAATCATGTGGGGCATTGAATTCTATACGAAATAACCGCCTTCGTTTAAAAACAAATTTTGTTTCGTTACGTAGGTTTTCCAGAAGGGACCCCAAGTGACTGCATTGGTAGCAAATCTTCCCGATCTCAATGTCAGAAATTCGATGGAGCTACGACAAAGTTTACCCACGATAAGACACAGACACAGCGACCAACCGAAGCGTGTGCTGGATCCAAAGAATTTAAAGGAAGTCGACGTGTCGCCGGATAATGTTATAAACAACCATAATAAATCGAGGAACAGGCAGAAGCAGCAAGGATTTCATATGACCGGTTCTACGACAAGTCTAGATTGCAAGCAAGCACAGATGCAATCTCAACTACAACGTAGAAGACCGCCGCGCATCGAATCGGCTATAGAGCATTTGTCTAAAAATCGCAGAAACTCGTCGCAAACGCAGTCATTAGACTTTGATTCGGAACCAACCTATTATCGGTTTCAGGTATTTGTTATTAACTACTCAGTGACCTATCTACTGTATAGCAAACTGCATACTATACTCGATGTAGCAGCAAAACCCGTTCCTATGTTACTTAATGTTCAATTAAACGTCCGATCGTTTAAAAAACATTTTACATGATTTTTCACCGCGCAAGTTTCCTCACAGCCTCAGAACAAATGCATTTTCTGCTGACCTAGAAATGCGTTGCTTACCTCCACTGTTTGGTTCGTAACGAATCGGTGGGACTGTATAATAAATAGCGCTTGTTACAGTGGCATGCTTCTTGACAAATTAAAGCTTACAATTCGATGTAAATACCGTGCGCCACTAGCGGAGGGCGTCATGCTTGCATGATACTGGCCGTTCCGTATGCCGTTGCAACCTTGCAGAAAGTCAAAATTGATGTATTGGATCATTCTCTGCATAGCCTCAATCTTTCCCTGTCAGATTACCATCTCTTGTTCCACTCAATCAAAGCCTAAGGGCAGTTGGCTCACAACCAGCCAACAAATAAAGGAGTCGGCGTATTTATGGCTCGCCTCTTGATGGAAAACATTTTTCCCTGTAACTACAAAGAAGCTTGGGCCACGATGGGCTAACAATAAGGTCGTTAAAAAACACGGGGATTGTATTGAAAAAATTATGTTATCACAGTTATTTTGTTGTCGTTGTAACAATCTTTTAAATCGTCTTCATGGCTTTTATAACATACATCGTGTCCGGGCAACTTCTTCCCCGCCGTCACTTCACGACCCCCACTACCAGCGTACCGGTTCCCCCACTATCAGCCATTTCGTATTACCCCTACCGTGCTTCGCCTCGCTTTGTATACACTCCCCAACCTTTTCCTACACTCCACAGGAGTTTGGTGGGGAGGGTCCAGGAGTAGGGGGAGGAGTCGTGCGCGGCTCGCGAGCCGCAAGTTGCCCAGGCTTGCTGTATATCTGACGGATGGATTTAACGTAAATATTACAATATGTGTTTTTAATCTCTGTTGTACTTTAGGACACACAGTCACGCGCGTCAGAGAACTCTGACGTATCGATGGTGTACAGTTCGCAAGACACGAAATCGCGTCCTGCACCACCGAAGAAGCCGCTCCGACTGTCCCTTCATCGTGCAGCAAGTCTTCAATCCGTGGAAAGTGCGCCGCCAGCTTCTCATTACGACATAGCGAAAAAAGCGACGAAAAGGAATCACAAAGGTGAATCGCCGTCCGAGAAAAATTCACGAGGAAACGCCAGCGAAGAGACGCCCAATCAGGCTCAAGAATCGCAATACAATTCGCCTCAGCCACCGTCGAGAACTCCTTCCAGAGCAGAATCTTGTCAAAGCGCGCTGAGATGGCCGTCCCCCAAGCCGAGACCGCATCTGGCGCCTGTCACGATGGAAAAGTGGTGTTAATTAACGAACGAGACTTGTCATCGCGAGAACAATATTTTTGAATTCAATTATTATTATTATTATTATTATTCTCTACGAAACAATTTTTATGTATGTACTTTCTTACACGTATCATAAGAAAGTGCCAATTGCCAGGAATTGAAGATCTCTGCGTGCTATCGGAAAAAAAGATTTTTATGTAACGTATATAAAGCTCTTAGGTAATAAGTAGGTAAATACAATTTAACATTTTGTTATCTGACAAATTTGAAGACTGAGTCGATCAGAACTAAATTTTATTATAAGCTTTTTCGCATAGTGGTAGTTTTAGATGTTCAAAAAATTCATGTAGGTGGCCATCGAACTTCGTAACGGAGTATCGAACAAAATTAATGGTGCGTAAATTGTGGTAACGGCTTCGTTTTGGAAGCTTTACGAATTTTACGAAGAACTCCGGTATTTTTTCTTTATTAGCATCATTGGACCAGCGAAAGGGAGGGTCACTCTCTAATGACACTGTTCTCTAACAATTTTAGAAAAAATTTTAGAAAAAAAGCAATATTTCTTTGATTCACATTTTTAACAAAAAATAATCAGCATACCCAACAACAGAGCTTTGAGCAGAAAATATGTGCACGGCGGAATTCGGCAGCAATGCGATGAAGAAGAAGGGAAAAAGTGCTTTCCTTTGAGGGTTGGACGCGCGTGTAGGATGTCTTCTATTTATTAGTCTTTAAAAGTTTTCCAAGGGAAAGTCTTTGGAGAAGGTCTCCGAGGAAAACTTTTCTAGCGCTCGTGCAGGATTTTACGATTTAACGTTCTACCCTCGCCTCGACTGAGTCGTACACGGCACAAGTAGGGGAAAGTAAGATAAAACTGAAACTTCGAGAATAAAACGATGTAACTCTGAAATGAATGTAAGCACAAAAACATTGGAAGTAAAGTTTATTAAAGTAATCTCTTCGTTAAATTATAAACGATTATAAAGCGAAAAAAATTCTAGCAACAAATGATCTCACGTAGGGGTGGTATAGGAGGCAGCACCCCATACTGTATCAAAATGTATAAAAACCTCCTATTTAAAAACTACTAAAGGTACAAACAGTTTTATAAATTGAGATTAAATTGTACAAGGGGGACATTTTCAGCAGAGATGAATATTTCTATAAGTTATTAACTAAACAAATACAACAAACAAATTTCATTCTGTAAATGTAAAAATAGATGTATCTTTTTTAAATTTACTTGATAGCGCGTCTTTTTCAATACTGTGGAAAATAGATGTGTTGATAGCAGTTTATGTCTGAAATTTTCATACGTTATCAAAAGTGAGTTAACGCAAAATGTGAATAAGTACGGTACAACTTATATGTACGCAAACTGTAAAATGCACGTTGGATTGGACACTTTTCTACCATCATTTTTTAAATAAATATTTTGAAATAAAGAATTACATAATAAAAATATATAAATAATTTTATTTTTAAAAATATAATAATTACAACGAATGTTTTCAATCCTGTACAGCCCTCTGACAAAGACGAGCTAAGAGACTATTCATTTGTAGCAAACTGTTAATTCCATCCACTATGCCCAAATGAGTTATTCCAATTTCCTGTAAGGAAAAGAATAGATTCAATTGGTTTTTCGAAACACTGTTTTTTTTAGGCCATAAAAAGACAGTTTAATCATTAAGATTACATTAGAAAATCCCCTACGTGGAAAAAGACTAAAAGAGCAATTCTTTGTGATAATATAAAGCGAAAATACCGGATAAAAAACGTTATTTCCACTTACCCTTACAAAATCTAGTTTCAGGGTTTCTTTAATTGGAAGGTTTTTGCAAACTCTGAATATGTTACTAATTAAATCTTCTGCAGCATATCCCATTTTCCATAGATGCTCCATTACCTGTAAATAATACACGTTTGATTTCATTATGTATGCACATTGTAAACCATGCTTCACAAAATAATAGAATTAATACATAAAATAACATCTAATAGAATGTCTTACCGAATATGCTTTTGAAATATCCCCTTGTGAGCAAAACTCAAGCATTTGCTTTACAAGCAAGGGATGTGGTTCATCGCAAACTTTAAAAACATTTTCGCTATTTACATGACCAAAACCATTGTATGTTGCTTGCAAATTATTTAGAGCTTGTCTCATGTCGCCTTGCGCAGTGAACAGAATTGCCTCCATGCCATCGTCTGTAGATGAAATCTGTGCATACACGCTTAATTTAGTTCATTGTTAATACTGTTAAATTATTATATAAGGAAAATGGACGTTGCATCCTTACATTTTCTTTTTTACAAACTTCAAGAACCTTCGCCAATACTTGTGCGTCTGACAACTTTCCGTATCTCAACATGGCACAACGTGATTGTATAGGTTCAATGATTTTTTCACTGTTATTACAAGCCAATGCAAATCTTGTCGTATTACTATATATTTCCATAGTTCTACGCAATGCCTGCTGCGCGCCATCGGTCATACTATCAGCTTCATCCAAGATAACTATTTTATGCTTTCCTTTCGGAAGATTTACCTAGTTCCAAACGAACATGAAATGTTTACTACTAAATCGCATGTAATAATAAAAGCATAACATAAAACAAATTACATATAGAAACCTTCTTCTGAGCAAACATTTTGATTTTATTCCTGACAACGTCTATTCCTCTATCGTTCGAGGCATTCAACTCCAACACAGATTCTTTGAAAGCTGGTCCCAACAAAATGCGTGCCAAGCACAATATCGTGGTAGTTTTTCCAACTCCTGGTGGTCCCGATATAATAATGTTTGGACAGTTTCCATGTTTAGCGAAAACAGATAATCTAGACACTGTATCTTCATTCCCAACAATGTCCGAAAAAACGTGTGGCCGATATTTCTCAATCCTAAAAATAGTTTTGTTATATACATATTCATTTTTTACTTACTTAACCTCAATCATTTGATCATCAACACCATAAGATTAGTATCATTATTTGTTATGACGTACCATGGTAAATGCGAAGATTTATCGCCTTTCTCCTTCGTTTTTGAAGTAATATTGCTAGTTGACGGTAATATTTCTACATCCATTTTTTCTTCGCCGGTGGTTGCACCTGCCATCTTCAAAATTTAAGCACGAGACGCGGGAAATCTAAAGCCGTCTCTTTAAACATTAATTATGCAACAAGATAGAGGTACATCTCTCTAGAATTTTTGTTTAGATGCGAATAAGAAAGCTACATTACCGATCGATGTGATAAATGATCGGTAACAAAGAATTTATTCAAAATAATCAAAATTTGGTAAAAATAATATTTTAATTATTGAAGCGGATTGATGAGTATTGTGTTAAAACTAAAACATTAAGTAGAAATGACGTGAAAGATGTGTATGATTATAAAACATTTAACTGAAAAAATGGTGTTAATAATAAAAATAAGTGCAAGATAATTTTAATGTAATTTTAATTTCCTCCACTCCCTTGACCAGACAATTAAAACAAAATTTGTAAGCTTGCCAAAATCATATTAAAATAATGCCGGCACGGGTTCTGTAATAAAAGCAAAGTGGGAACACAATTTTAAAAATTTGGAAAATTATAGTGTCCTTAATTTCTCGGGCAGGGACTGATTTCTTGATATAATTAATAATTTCCGCTTATCTACAGAAAAGAGTAGATTGTGTCAAAAATAATGCAACCCGAAATCGATTTTGGCTGATGCATTTCATGCTCACGAAATGTCGCGTTTCCTCGGAAGAGGTCGCCAGCGTCGTGTAAATTTTTCGCAAAATCTCGTAAGATTGTCTCCCTTTTATAAATATCACGTCGGTGGTTTGCGGAATGAGAATCCAATATGGCAGCCGTCGTGATATCTGCACAAGTCAGTGTCGTGGAAATGTTTTGAACTCGTTGAGTAATCGTGACAACCGGTCGACATACTACGCATAGGTTAGTAAGGTGAAACTACGTTTCGCTGGTGGTTTCGTTTTTCCATTTAAATCGATCAATTTGTGTCAGGAAATCGGGCTTTTCGAAAAATCATTTCTTCCCCACACGATTGAACCACTATATTCGCACGACCGCAGTACAGTTCCGACACGGGCATAGGTTACCTTTTAGTTTTCGACCGTTCAATTAAACGCGCGCACGTAGTTTAACGAAAATTCGGTCCTCGTCTCTCGTTAGATTTAAAATGATACATTTAACGCTACATCCGTTCTGCGACTGTATGCGAGATGCGTGTGCGTTTTCCGTAGCGAGGGTGTGTGCATGTGCGTGTCAGGTGAGCGAATGTAGTCGATGTATGAATGTGCGTGTCCGTCAAAAATTCGCACTTTTTCTGTATACACATATACGAACACACACACACGTAACAAACGAAATGTTGGTTGAGAGTGTCGCGCGTGTTTGGACGTCAAGAAAGAAGTTAAGTGCATCTTTGACACATCTCTCGCCATGCTGCACGAACAGCATGGTGCCACGACCTACTACCACCTATTGAACAACTTTCTTCGGAACAACATTTGGTAAGTTGATAACAATTTTCTATCCTATCTATAATCTCCGACTTTTCGGACCACGGTTCGATCAACGAAATTCCGATGACACGTAATACTTACGAACAACAGTTTTATACTTCGATTTTATTTTGCGACTAAAATTTAAACATTGCAAGATTTATTTCTCTTTTTCAATTTGCTGCCGTTGTATATTTATTCTTTTGGCAAAAATCTACGCGCTAATTAGGTTAGTCGTACGCACAGACGGAAATGTCGTTCTATTTATTTCAGTATACAGACCGATAATCATATCCGGTCATTCTTGGAAGATATTTGAGCGCCGATAGGACGTGATTCTTTTGCGTATGCTTAACCGGTGTCCCCGCGGACGCTTTTATTCATGGCCGATATTCGAATAAAAAGTGTTCGTGTTCATTTACATAATGACTGCGTAATTATACAGGCTGTCCCAAAATTGTTGTACAACCTTGAGAGGGGTGATTCCTCATGACATTTCAAGTGACTTTTTCCTTTGCGAAAATGCTCTCCGCGGTCTCCTTAAGGAGTTATTAACGAAAAACACGGACCAATGGGAGCGCGGCTGCTGCACACGGATCCTGTCGGAACCTGTCGCCGCGCTCTGATTGGTTTCTGCTTTTTCGTTGATAACTCTTTAACGGGGCGACGGAGAAGATTTTCGCAAAGGAAAAAGTTCCTTCAAATGACCTTGGGAATCACCCTTTCCGAGAAAGTACATTTTTGGGACACAACTGTGTACGAGATCTTCAACGATTCAATAAAATTCTTCGTTTGTTCAGGGAATGCGACCCTGTCAGTTATTACATATTTCGAAAATGTATATCGTTAAATTAATTCTTCTGTTTACGTGATCCGTGCATTTTGCGGTGACTATCCGTGAAACGATTCTACGTATAAAGCTCGCGTGCTTGTCGGAATCGTTGTCGGCAAACGGGGGTGCTAACTTTATTGAATAATGAAAAGAGAACAATGTTGCATTTTCGGTACCACGTTATTCATGCGCGTCCGCCTTATCGCGCATAAGGTAGCTTTGTTTAATCCTCCCTCGACGGTGGCTGGTTTTACTATATATATGCATTGCTTGACATGTGATACTTACGGGACCGTTTATGTCGAAGCGATAAAACGATGAGATTTAATAGTGCTGATCTGGGTGGTTTAAGAAAAGGCGGATATACACTCGCTGACAAAAGTTTAAGAACCGAGGAATTCCAATGAATGTAGCGTGCACTTCTAAAGCGATCTCTCGAGATATCGTAAAATTTAAATAACGATGCAACCACGTATACAGCATTTTACAGTGGTCCAGCAGTCGCGATGACGTGACCAAAACTGAATTTTCTTCAAGTTTGACATTTCGAAAAAATTTTTTCTTCCACGAACCGAAAACCCTTTGAAACTACGAAATAAAAATTATTAAAGTTATTATTAATTATCCTAAAGACGAAATTCTTAAATATTAAAAACTAATTTTTTTATGTACCCATTGTAAAACGTATTTTGATCCATTAATTGCTTCACTAGCATTATCCAAGCCATGCACAAGGCTGATGACTAGACTGCGGATGTTTATGCAATTTGCAATATTTCTAGAGGAATTTTAAGAAAGCGGAAGCAAATAATATATTATTTTCTGTGGTGGTACCCCTTTTAGATTTGAAATAAATCAAAATCGTACTAAAATCTGTCGAATGTTATATTTTAGCATTTTTTAAACATTTTCAAAAGCCATAAATGCATAAAGATCCGCAGTCTACTGACGACGATTTAAACTTTGAGTGCGATTTTGGATTTTATTTTATATGGAAATTTAGACTGTTACTAAAAGGACGTACGTACCGATTTTAAGCCCGGACACTTGCGGCATTTTATGTGCAGTTATATGTATGTATGCAGAAGTAGATGCTCGAATGTTTCGGACGCCTTGGTCGCGAATCACAGTCGCATTGCGTAGCAACTTCGACTTTGTTTTGACTGCATGAATATTATTTTTTAACTCGTATTAACAGATACGTATGTATTGGTTTCTTCTCGGGACTCTGCTTCATTATTTTTTTTTAAATAGTAGTAATGGCTTTTTACACTCTAGCGGTTTTTACATTCTTATAAATATTTTCAGCAACAATCACAAGTAAGCTGAATTGAATGGATCACTAAGCTATTTCCAGTTTTATGCTTCACACTTTGCATGCTACGTGCAGACTATCCGTAAATAAGGATTAGTCATATCAATATGTATAAATAATTATACAATATTGATAAATAAGTGCTACTATTTGTAAAATATACTCCCAAGGTGAAAACAATCTTGTACGTGTACATGTAATTTCCTTATTGTTATGTATCGAATAAATTGTTTGGAAATTACGTCAGTTAATAGTCAAAGAAAATTACACTGGGGACAACGTCTTGCCAGCCTTCGATATACAGGGTGAGTCAGAACACGTGGGAAGTATAGTAGGGACTGATTCAGTACACTAAAATAAGAAAAAGAATTCGTGTAAACATATGCTCTCTGCGACGTTGTTTTCGCGTTCGCGACAGAGACACAAAAAAATTCTATCATAATATGCAAGAAACGTGTGAAGAATCACGTTACTCGGTACGAGAATTAATAACAATTTTAATTATTCACTTTATTGTTCTTTTACGACAACGATTTGCCTCTAAAATTAAGGGAACGAGCAATAGGGTGTACATTTTCAAAATGTGCCCGCATTTTCGTCGTGTAATATCTTCGTGGTTGTCCGCATGGTTTTCCAGAATGGCCCGAACCTTTTCTTCCGTTTATTTTTACTCAGTGCTTCTCGGGCTCGTCTTAAGAAGCGAGTGGACCTGATTTTCAGAAAGATAACAGCCTGCAGTTCTGTGAGCACACTTATCTGCCTCGATAATATTCGCAATGCGGTCCTGATTCTGCGTTTATTGAGCAGAGACCAGGTACCGTAGAACTATCACAGAAAGGTTTTCTTAGTCGTCATGTACTGTTCCGATCAATTTCACCGAATAGTTTTTTCTAAGTCATTCACGTCGAGTTCCAAAAGTTTAATTTTTCGTACTCAAGGTCATACGAAGGTCATGATGGTTTCGCCTCGACAATAACAAAAATGTTTAGTCGCATAGAAAAACATGACCAAATAATTTGTTCTTCCGACATTTTGCGTAGCATAGAAAATAGCGGTGTCATCGTCTCTTAACAGAGTTTGTTGGACACCCTGTATAAGCATTAGTATTTCCTTCGTATGTAATGCGATAACACGTGTGCACACGTGAGCTGATAGTGACGTGTCCGTACGATAAAGTTGCACAAAATCAAAACAAATGTTTTACTAACATTGACACATCGTAGATCCTAACAAAATTTTGTTTGTTTAATGAGTCTGTGTACAAGAGAGAGGGAGCACTAAACCGCCATGTTTGCAAGCAGAGCTTGAGATCATTCTCTGAACGCGCATGCTGAGACTACTTTACGTCAGTAATCGTCAAGGACATCTCTCAGAGCAACTAGGGTTGTTCATGTCTTTGCTTGGGGGAAATCTTCGAAAGACGCGTTTCCGTCCGTCCTAGGTGAGGCGTTGGGGACAATGCGAGATTTTTACTCACAATGACCCCCACGCTGGCCTACTTCAGATGCGCAAGAAGAATCTTGGGAACTCTTACAAACGAATCCGCCACTTCCTCTGGGTTACGTGCATGCATCTGTAACGATGGAAAATAAACAAACGTTTTTGAAAAATAATACACATATTATACGTTTTGCAGTGAAACATTTTCGTATGATTATTCATGAGAAATGCCAACTAGAAAATATGCCGTTCGGAACAACAATTCTGAAATGTCTGAAAATGAAATTGAAATCTAAAAATATCTACTTCGTTGAAAGTGCCCGAGTTCATTTGAAGTAACTTTTCCCTTTCCGAAAATCTTCTCCGCGGCCTCGTTCGGGAGTTATTAACGAAAAACACGGACCAATCGGAGCGCGGCTGTAGCGGTCCCGCCCCGGGGGCAAGCCAGAGTACGCCCACTGTAATGTGATTGGTCCGTGTTTTTCGTTGATAACTCCTTAACGAAGCCTCGGAGAAGATTTTCGCAAAGGGAAAAACTACTTGGAATGACCCGAGGAAGCATCCTCTTTCAAGAAAGCACAACATTTTCGGGACACTCTGTATATCGCGAAGGTCGCAGCCGTATCGTAAACCTGGTTTAAACTTGTGTAACTTTAGCAGAATGTGATAAGATAATTATAAACGAATACGAGCATTTAGCGATGTGCCGCTGATAGCTTACGTTGGTAAATAAGGGCAGTACGCGATGATTCACTTGCGAGTTCCACATAGTGACTGGCAAAAGTACTGTACTATCGGATGCCCAATATTGCCAGGACCCTTCTGCTTTCTTTTACCAGACCACGTGACTACATTTTAATCCTCTATAGTCCAGTCTTCGTGCCTGTCAACGATAGGACCTTTTTTAAAATTTTTGCGCCTAACCCACGGCCCACGTCAGCGATGGGCACGGTAGCAGGCCCTCAAACGCCTACTCTCCCCACCACCTTGTTTCGGATACTGGTAGGGGGGCAGTGGGCGCCATGGTGGGACTGGTTTCATCTCAATTGAGACTCTGCCGTAACACAATACTTCAATTGTTAACTTTTTCAATTCACAATTGTTAACTTTTTCAATTCACAATTATTTAATTTTTAATTTCATATTTTTAATTAATTTTTAATTTCATCACAATTATTAACAAAAAACACTGACCAATGGGAGCACAGCAACTGCAGACGGATCCTGTCGGAACCTGTCGCCGCGCTCTGATTGGTTCGAGCTTTTTCGGTAAAGAGTTAGTAGTATTTAGTTAGTTAGTATTTCAGTTGACAAAGAGATTCTACTGCGTGATGAATGTGAAATTATAGATTAGTATAGATTAAGCGTGTGCTTGTTAATGAAAAATTGGTTAGAGAATAAGCAAAATAGTTGCGAGTTAGTTCTTGTATTTCATTTGTATCGTAATAAAATATATATTTTAAAAATGCAGACACTCACGAACACGTGTAATGTAAGAAACGTTGTGCACAACGAATGAATGTAATAACGATCGTATATCGCATTTCTCGGTTTCTTTTGTAAAACGAACTTCGATTCCACATTTAGAAATACAATTCATCGATTTGGCATCAGTTTATTTATGAGTGTATTCATATGGACGGGTCTGAATTATTTTAATACACATCGCAGACACATCGAAACAAGGTTGGTTGTTCGTTCGATAAATTCTCTTTTGACATTTTATAACTCGCGACCGGTCGTATCACGTGTCGTATACACGTACCGTAAAACATTTTCCGACGCTTACGCGCGTTAAGATCGTATTTCAATCAAGTCGATGGTTTTATTCCCGATTCATGTGAAATCTTGCACCGAACTAACGACAAATTGGGACACTTGCCGGTCAAGGCCAAACAAAAGGAAACAATACTGTGTGGAGCTCAGCATTCATCGCAAGTCCAAGATAATGTGTCCGCAAATAGAAACAGATCGGCAGCGTCCAAGTATCTTAGATTGTTCTAAATTGATTATTAAAGTTATTAGTCGCCAGCTGATCATTATGCAAAATAAAAATTTACTGCTCGAGTTGCATTTGAACTTCTTTCGTAATAAATGTTTCACAGGCTGGAAATAATATAAAATCATTTCATTCCTCTGCTAATGTTTTTACCGTTTTAAATTACATTTTTGTCATCGATTCATGAAAATCTATTAGATCACTGTTTTGCTTCATTTGGTATATTTTTTTTCTTCAGTTTCTTTAGCTTTTCAATTTACTTTTTATCCATTTCCCAGCGCCATTACTACATTATAAACAAGAAATGGTGATTACGAGTACTTTGAACACGTTTAATTCTCTAATAAATTAACATATTTAATTAACAGGTGTACAGTTAATTCTCTCACAAGTTGGGGAAGATAAAACAAATAAAACTAGACGAGTGTGTAGAAAATCACGGCTGTCAAGTATGAAAAGCGTATTATGAAGGGAAACAGAACAGGAAAAAAGTTAATTATAAACTGTCCTACGCAACGACGCTTAATAATGGATGTATTGAAATGCCTGTTAGAATTGAAAGTAGCCTGAGATAAAACAAAAAAGTCAATATTTTCATTGACAAACGTGAAGGGCACTTGAGGGCACAGGCAATGTTTACAACATCCAACTGATTCCAAAATTCATATCCAAATTTAAATCTTTGCAGCTTTACGTACAGAGAGTCCCAAAAATGTTGTATTTCCCTCAAAAAGAGGCGATTCTAGACGTCGTTCGAACTAACTTTTTCCTTTGCGAAAATCATCTCCGCAACTGAGTGGTATATTAGAGCGACGGTGATGCATCTTGCAAAAGTGTAATGAATTTGGACAAACTTCAAATTTATAAATTTACAGTTTGTTGCCACTTGCTTGTACCGATGCTCATTTTATAATTTCATCGCCTATTTCATCAATGGACTATTGTTAGAATATTCAACGAAGTACTTTCAAAACATTTAAAAAATATTTTCTAAACATTTATGCATTTATGGCAAAAATTAGTGGGTATAATTTGAAACAGTAAAAATATTGGAAAAATTTAATGATACTTCTATATTATTTTCGTCCTATTAAACATATTAAGAAAGGAAATAAATTTCTGTTTCTCTCCAATTTATTATAATTGACATAAAAAAATTTTATTTTGCATAAAAATCCTCTGTGTATTAGTTACATTAATACGGTGAAAAATTGGGAAAAAAATATGTGACTTATATAATTTAAAAAACCATTGTCTGCGCGGGGTTTCGATCGATGTCAAAAATGTTCCCAGAAGTTCCGCAGTCGGACACTAAAGCACTGCGCCAATCCGCACCGTTGCAAGCGTCGCGAACGCATTGGAATGTTATCACAATTTTCATTTTTTCGAAATGTTTAACCGCTTAACAATGAATCTGTCAGTTGGAACAACGCGATTAAATTGTTTATTGTATCGAAATGCTATCAGTGCCTCTGCGCGATGAGCTTTTAGAATGCAATGCGTTAAAAAATGTTGACCTTGAAATCCAAGGTTACACCTTGTGCCTACGTTTTTCTATCACGTTTCTAATTATACATCGGTAGCACTCTTGCATTTGACACGTAATTTTCAGTGTAATTGCTATCGTTGTAAACTGGGTGAGTGCGTGCATGCTTGATTAACCAAAGTGCTCGATTATCCGAACCATCTCGGACCCAATTAGTTCAGATAATTGACGGTCTGCTGTACCAGGTAGATGGTCCCCTTAAATCTACTATGTATTATACATATATGCGGAACATGCGAACGATAGATGCACTATTTACTTGCGTGCACATCGGCTCAAAATACCCATTGTCAACCATACCTATTGCAAATATCAGTATGCTAATGTGATGTATCAGTATGCTATACTAAATGTATGTAGTACCGTGGCATTCCAAACGAATGATTATACAATAGTCGTCCATCTGGAACGCGGCTGTTTCATTTGTGGTTTGCGCCAGTGCCATCTCCATATTTCAAAAACGAAATCGAATCGTCCTGTATAATGCAATGTCTCTTAAGATGCACGTATTATTTCAACGCGAATAGTATAATTTATAATACATAATTTGCTGCAGTGGCGGAACTACAAATTTTCCTTTGATTCAATACAAATTACGAATAATAATTAGTATAATGACAAGATACTGCATGCAAAAATTTTGAACCCCCTCGGATTAAACACACACCCGCCCCTGTGTTGCGGAGTATTGTAGTATTTCCTCCACCAATTTCCTGCATAATTCACAAAAATATTTGTTACTATTGTCAAGGCTGTTTAAGACTTTTCGAGAATTCTTGAATTTGCATCTATTCATCACCTCACACGTTCTACACCCGATTTCATTCAGAGCACTTGACCCACCGTGAAGTCTCTTTGAATGCAATTATAACGCATTGTACATTTGTTGCTTGAAGTGCACTCTGTGCGTTACATCCGCTCTGAAAGCGCTCGCTTCTCGATTATGTTAAATTTCGTTTCATCGCCTCTTGATCGGTTTGATTCAGGCGTTGTTTAGTGGACGACTTGAATTAATAAATAAGTGGATACGAATGAATAAACAAGCAAAGTTGTTACAATGAAATTTATCGAGTGAATTCTCATGTAACATCATAATTTGAATAATCGTGAAAGACAAAATATTTTTTAGGTTAATGTTGATTTTTTTGGTCTAACGTTAAAGGGAAGTTAATTGATATTTTTTCGTCAAGTCAATTTTATACTACGTTTTATTACTGATTGTTAGACTGCGGATCTTTATGCATTTAGAGCAAAATTGAGTATATAAAAATCGAAGTTATTGAAAAATTTCAAAAATTGAAGATGTCAATATATAATTTCTCCTCTATTAAGATCATTACGAGAAAAAGTAAAATTCAATTTAGTTTCTATTTGTTGCAATCGGTGTAGAAAATTTTTATTTTCCATAAAGATCCGCAGTCTACTGATTGTTTCTCTTGGTATTTTCTTCTGACGAGCATAACGCGAACGTTTTTCACAGCGGAAGAAAGTATGATAAAGAAGAGGCGGACAATGAATGCTAGGATGTTATGCCCATACAAGCTGGTGCCGCATTAAACTGTACTTTTCGAAGAAAGCAGATTGGTTGGAAAACTTTCCGCCGGCGGCAGTGCGTATACTACAGTGTGGAGACTCATTTTCTCGAAAGAACACGAGAATTTTCCACATTACACTCCCCGTTAACAGGGGGGTAGATTGCTGCACGGCACGACGCTCGAGATTCGTTTTCCAAAACTAACAAGATTCGAACTTCAAGTTTTTCGTAGTCACGACGTTCGGATTTTTCATGATGATACCACACAGTTCAATGGCGTACACAGGGTGTCTCGAAAATCTTGGGCTACACCCTCTGCGACAAGTTTCAAGTACCACTGACGCAAGGGTAGTTACAGGATGAGCACGGTTCAATGAATTATATTTCTTTCGTTCTGCCGAATAAAAAATTACGAAAAAATTCGTGAGCATTCTACCCAATGGCACGCACGACAGTGAATTATTTCAGAATTTTTCGTCGCGAAATCGATTTTTTTAAAAAGATCCGGAAGCCTAAAATTGCCGATTTTACACCGAAGTTTCCAGTTGTGTTGATGGTATTGTATTCTACTATTATTTTGATTATTCGACAAATACGTACAAAAATGGCGAACTAAAAAACAGTTAAATAATAGTTAATGAGAGAATGGAACGGTTATATAGGATTTTCTTGAGAATGAAGGTAGAAAACAATTGAACGACTATAGAACGTAGAAACAAAGAGCTGCGTGGCACAAAAATGGCGCGAGAAACAGAAAGAAAGTTCCCCCGGCGGTTATAGATTACAAACGCTTGTAAAGGCATAGTGTGTGCGTCAAATTGACGCAAGCAGTCCTTTAAGGTTGTCTGTCCTTCTTCGTTTCTCCGTCTTATACAGGGTGGGGCACCTAAACCGGCTCGCCATCTGAATAACTCGGTTGCTGTTGGCGATAGAAAAAAATTTACTAAAACTTGCGTGTTAATAGTTTCTTTTTTTAATTGGACGCGGTAGAGGACGTACGAAGGTCAACTCCGTTTTTTTAATTGGAATGGTTATACTTTTCTGTGTGCTATCCAGTAAGGCGTTTTAGGGTGCGTACAGCGATCTACGACTCAAGGTTATTCAAGGTCGTCGAAGGTCAACAGTATTTTACACTGTATTTTCGTTATTGATTACTGTTTCAGATTGTTTACCGTGTATTCTTGATCGTAAAAGAATTGAAAAGTTGTAAACAACGTTCTTAACGCTGTAAAACACTTAAAAATAATGCCGTGTAATATACCTCTAGCAAGTGAACGGAATATTTATTCTGTATTTCTTCATGTTCTTTTATCTGTACTGCCATTCTCTCCCCGAGGTTCGCTTTTGTTGAATTTTACCGCTGGGATAATTCGAAACCCACACGAACATAGATTTTATCAGAACATTGATTTATGAAGTTAATGCTAGCTACGGGATAACTGAGAGGCAGAGTATATCTTTTTATCTTCGACGGGGCTTGGCAATCTTAAATGAGAATCGTCAGGTTAGGGTAAGCACCCTGATACACGAATCGCTATGATAAAACTAAATAAGACGGTACAAAGTGGAGTGGACAACGTTTCTTATTAACGATCTCGTTCCGGCGCTAATATTCTCGTATTGCTGTTGTTAATTCTCAAATTATTTAAGTAATATTAGGCGTATTAGGCGTGTATGTGCGTGAAATAAATGAATTGAACGCGATGCAGTAAGAAATGCGTAACTCTGTAGATGCTAGAATTAGAGAAGACAGAAATGAGGTTGCAGTGTCCAATTATACATATACGTACACTGTTTAATCTTCTCTGCGGCTGTGCCCCTGCCGTGCACAGTGAAATATTGCCACTTTGTAATTGCATTCTTTTCTGATTTATCGAGATCGGACGTGTTTATGCAATCCCGTCGACGCGTGTGATATTGTTCTTGTTACTGTCAGAGTTATTATTGCAGTTAATTATTTCTGTATACAGCAAAAGGTTCCATCTAAAAAAATCCCTCGGGCTGTTTCTTGGATCGTACAGTTCTATCATATTTTTATTTTTGTGACCTCGCCGACCATCAATTAAATGAAACCACTGAATACAATTAAAATTATATTATTATATTAACTAGATTTACGTATAGATCCCTTAGTTATTAATTGTTCTACGAATATTATATTTTGCATAAACAATTACAGACAAACAACATCAGATCACGTTTTAATTGTTGAGCGCAGCAGTGAGCGTATCGGTTGACGCAAACATAGACCGGAAAAGAGCAACCTTGTTTAATTGATTTTTTTTTTATATAGGGTGATTGAAAGAGAGGGTGAAAGAAGGTAGGCATCTATGTATATAGTGTGTAAGAACAACCAATCGATATGAACCCTCAGCTTAATGTTGAAGTTCTTGGCTGTATCTTCTCTCGCGTGTTTAATTTACTGTAATCGAATGAAATATCGTTTTCAACGGTGCTGATCGACCCGTAGATCCGAAATAAATGAAAATCCTACTGTAATTCCGTCGAATTCCAGCATTTTCTGACAATTTTTAGATGCCATAAATGCATAATAGTCCCGGCGAGGTCCGTCACAATTAACGAAACGATGAATTCCTTCGATCTATAAATAGCGAATTATTGCGATCGCACTGTCTTTAGAATGTCTAGACCCGTATCTAAAAGAAGAATCGCTCGCGCGGCGTGCCTCTAACTTGGAAGAAACACATAATAAATTTGGACCTCTTTGTATGCTAATTCTGTGAATCAGATATGCTATAGATACGCTTCGAAACGCATCGAGCAGCTATACGAAAACTCCGGTACGCGATGTGCTTTGAATTCGCATAATTAAATAATTTCCTGCCCGATATGATTGACTGTATATCACAATCCGGATAATTTCCAGATAAACGCGGTGAACAAATATTTAAATAAATACGAACATTTGCGAGTAATTACAAAATCGTCAAATTTTGTGACTTCCCCATTTGGCTGTACATTTAATTAGAAAATTTCACGATGTTTCTTAATTTTCGCTTCCACATTATGCCCAAGGAAATGTGATAATTGCCATATATTCAGAAAAGGGTTAGCATAATTAACATGTGATTAGATCGACAAAATTTCTCTGACCCAGTTACGTGGTCGAAAATCTGCGCGCGTAGGAAAGCCCTCTATAACAAGCGTCTTTCCGCAGTTACCACTTTCTAAAAGCGCGAGGTATGGAAAGATGGTAACGATCCAAGCGATGATATATATCGCGCAGCGATTGCCAGTTGCACAATCCTCTCCGCTAAATCTCTAAATCAACCGTCTTGGCACTATTTCACGCTGCGCCTTCGCGACGTAGACCTTTGTTTTGATTGTTGTCCAAGCGGGCGGGAAGGTTTTTGGCAGTAATTAAGGAACGGCGGATTAAAATTTTTCATTATCTCCCCTTCCACCGCGGTCGAAACGGAGACCGTTTGAATTACGATCGCCGCGTTTCCTTGACCTTCCTGGTATGCTCTGAAACTGGCACAGTGAAATGCTTTTTCATTTATCGAAACCAATTAGAGATATGTCTAGCGTGCACACTGATTCTGGATTAATTTGTCGTAATTTCCTGCAGCAATCTATTCCTCGAATGGAACGTCTCACCCCCCTCCCGTATTATTCTTGTCGCTGCTGCAGCGATCTAGATCGCGGAAACTTGTCGCAGACTCTTTGGTTGCTCTATGGAATGATCTGACATCAGAAATCAATTTGTTTTTGGAGGTACTAAGTTCAAATCACGCCAGGAACCACCGCTTTCAAGGTTCTCCGACGTTTTTCGGACACCCTGTATATACTATCTTTGTAAATAGTTTTTGTCACCGGTGTACGTAGAAAACGCGTCGATCGCAATACGCTTGGTCGACGGAAAAATTCGTTGTGCGCTTTATACGGCGGAAGAACACGAGCATGGACATTTAGCCATCGCCGTGCACTTACTATTCGCGTCTGCGAAGTGACACTTTATGGATCTGAAGCTTAAAAGTCAAGGTTGATTTTAAAATGAAAGTAGAAGTGCAGAAAGAAGCTTCGACGATAAACCGTATAAACAAAATATCAAGTATCATAGAGTTTCGGCGGAGTTAAAGGAGATTCTATTTGTTCGTTTTAAAATGGGAAATTGTTGGATGTACAATACGTGTTCGTGGCCAACTTTTTAATTAACATCGCGTAATTTTGGATGAAGTTCACGTCTGAGAAAAATATTGCGGTTACGCGAGAATGCCGCGCGCCAAACCAGTTCATCCGTGATGCATATTTTAAAACTTGTTTACAGCGTTGAAGCGTATTTTTAATGATACTATAAATTGTTATTATTATTATTAATTTAATTATGTCATTATCATTATCAATTTCAATATGTTGCTGTCATTATTAATTTAATTACGTTGTTATTATCATTAAATTTATTGTTATTACTAGACTGCGGATCTTTATGCAAAATAAAAATCTTGAGCAGTGATATTAATTTTATTACGTTTTATTTCCTTTAATAAGATATTAATTTCAATATGTTGCTGTTTATTTAATTTAATTACGTTGTTATTATCATTAATTTTATTGTTATTACTAGACTGCGGATCTTTATGCAAAATAAAAATTTTGAGCAGTGATTGTGGTAAGCAGCAGTTAAATAAAAATTCAGTTGATCCTTTAATAGTTTTTTTAGGCTGAACACAACATTATACTGTTATTAGATTTTTCTAATTTTTCACTGTTTTATATTTCACCTAGCCAATTTCTTCAAAAATGCATAAATCTCCGCCAGTTATTACTATTAACCAATTATTATTGTTAGAATAGCAGAAATTAATTTGTTTACGTATAAGTGTGTTACTCTTACTTTAATCTATTTTACAATTTGAAAAAAATTCTTGTGGTTTGATACGCGTTTAAAACTTTTTATTCAATGTTCAACTAAATTACTAAAAAGAAAGTAATTTGCAATATGAATGATTTTAGTGTGTGACTGCAGTCACTGCAGTGCTCGCTCCATAACTACCCTTGCGGTGGGGGTACCTACTTGAAACTTGCCACAGAGGATTTTCGTTGGTCGTCCTATCGAATGGTCTGACCAAAATTATTTTATATTTTATTATATGTTATTAACCCCTTGCCTGATTTTAACGAGTCAGACTCGCGATGTAGATTTTAAACAAAGTCTAACAAAAGTGTTACGCCTTTCTTTTTAGATGAAATAAAATTTGATTTGCTTGCAATCAGTATTTCACTATTAAAATCCATGTAGCGATACAAATATATTCTTTTTTCCACGATATTTTTTTGGGGATGAAGACATTTTAATCACTGTGACCGTAAAAGAAAATAGTACGGCAAGGGGTTAAAAAAATTGTCTGTCGGCTGCGATTCATTTTACACGGTTCATCGGAATAATATCGAATGGATATTCATTTAATAAAAACCGACGCAGCACGTCGAATGTTTTCCAACGCGTAACGCGTGCACGGGTATGAAAAAATGGTAACAAGCAACGTTATATTTCTGTAGAACCCTTCCACGTATTTATGGAAATATGTGTATAGCCGATGAAAATATTCAGGAAGCAATACAAGAGCGCGATTATTACCGTTCTACGAGAGAAATAAGAATCTGGGTTAACGTGGGGGGTGGGGAGGGGGGTGGGAAATATTTTCAAGAGCTCCGTCAAATACTATGGCGCGGTAATTTATTTAATTTCATTGCCATCGGCTGTACTCCACCCTTCAATTAACACACGTCGCACGTGTTCCGTTAAAAAAGGCCGCGTCGCAATGAATTATTTTTAAATTTATTTATACTTACTACCTTGACCTTTTTCTTCAATGAGATGGCAATACGGTAGAGGAAGACTGCTTTATCTCTTGTACTACGAGGTTGTTTATTAGGTAAACACTCTTGGTGTATGGTGGGGCAATAACTTTGTCCACCTAAAATATCCCCGTTATTTTCAGTGGTACAACAAGATTTTATTTACAACTAGCAAAACATCGAGGGCTATACTATAACCATTCTGGTATAATATTTATTGTACGCACCATTGGGAACTAAATCACAGAGAAGGAAAAAGAATTTTACCATCAGAAAGAAAATTTCATGTAAGAAAAATATAAATTTTCCAAAAAAAGTGGATTCAATACACTCTAGCTCTCCAGATATAGTGAAACGTTTCAATGGGTAATGTTATGTTACGTAGTAGAATATTTATCGTACGCACCATTGAGAACTAAATCACATCGAAGGGAAAAGAATTTTACCATCAGAAAGAAAATTTCATGTCAGGTTTTCCAAAAAAAAGTGGATTCAATACACTCTGGCTCTCCAGATATAGTGAAACGTTTCAATGAGTAATGTTATGTATACCGTTATGAGCGTGAATTAATCGGTATCTGCAGCTCGTTACGTGGATGTTGATTATAACTAGCACTCGCAAATGCGCGTATTACACAGCTCCGTGGACATCGATTATAGTCGGCGGTAGTAACGAAAGGGTTTCGCACTTCCCGAAATTCCACAATGTAGCAGAACGCTTTGAAAAATGTATTAATTGGTGTATTAATTTCATATTCACGATTGTTATAAAAAATCTCTACGTATAAAAAGAAAGACAAAAACTTCCATCGAGCCATCAAAGTTGAAATTGAATGCATTATAAATATTTAAATTCGCAAATATGTTTGTGGAATATTTTTATATTCGAGATATTTCAGAATGAAAAATTCCAACAGGGGAAACACGGAGTACAAAGAACAATACAGGATACGATCCTACAGAAAGAAGACAAAAGAATTATTATGTTGTTCTTACAAAATTTTCTGAAAGTTATTGTTTTGCTGAGCAAGGTTTACCGAAAATCTCCACGCGCGCTCAATACAGCTGCCACCACCTTGTTCAGTTTGTAAATAAATATCCCAACCCGCTCTAGGCTCGCGTCAACTCCGGTGTAGCCGATTCCGGTGACAGAGCAATCATGCGATAACCACCGTTTCGTGGCTGTCGCGTGGGTCTAAAGCGGTCTGCGTGATGCAGGTCTTAAGTAGTTTGAACAGGAAAACGCAAATATTCGTGTATAATTCATTAAACCGTGCTCACCCTGTCGGTAACTACCCTTGTGGTAGGGTTAACCACTTGAAACTTGTCGCAAAGTGTTTCCTTTCCATTCCTACCAGAATCTTAGATAAAATTCGAGTTATTTGGTTGATTTTTTAAAAAATCATTCACCTTTAAGGATGTCTGAATATTTTCTTCTTAATTTGTCGTTGAAGTTGGACAGGAGTCTCAGATTTTGCTGAAATCAACATATGTTGTAGTCCATGTAAAAATAGGGGGTGTTTAAGTTATCATTTCGTTATCTTCGAAATTGTTTAAAATATACGGACCATCAAAGTTCTATCAAAGAGAATCGGCCGAAATGACAAACCTTGACAGTCTGCATCTTTTAAACAATTTCGACGATACCAAAACGATGACTTAAACCTTTACTACGTTCACATAGACTACAACATATTTCAATTGCAGCAAAATCCAAGACATACGTAGTGCAGAAAAAGTGATCTTGCTTCATACGGTGCGACGCTTACTCTCTACTCGCGCGTCTCCATGGACGGACTACGGACTTAGCTTCGCGCTAGTGGTTCGCGAAGCTGCCGCTAGAGGGCTGAGAGGATGAAACGGTTTCTCGCAGTTGAAATGATACGGTACAGACGTTAAGTATCGTCCACGAACGACGGATAGCATACTTACCTGGCGTAGAGGTTACCGTGATCACGAAGGCGGTTCCTCCAGGGTGAGGCTCTCCCATTGCACTACGGTTGAGCTGACCCTTGCGAATATCCCTAATGTGGATATCTCGGACGTATAATTTTTGTTAGTCGGGACTGCGTTCGCGCTCTCCCGGATAAATTATTTCAAAAACATTTAAATATCTGACAATTTATCACACGAACTGTTTGAACAATAGTTGTCTTTAAAATTGTTAAAAGTAGTTAGGATTTTTACCATTTGCAAATAATACAAAATTTTTTTTGAACTTTTGAGGGATGACTAGTTGCAATTTGCTTTCAGAAATTTTTAAATAAACTATCTGAATGGTGTCGTCCTTCATCGATTACAGTAAAATTTGTGTTATCTCAATTTTACTCGTCTTTCCGGTTTTACCATCTTCGTACGTGCTCGCAATTCAGCAGCCCCGTCGGTGAAAAGGTTAAAGGGTGGTGAGAATTCTAGATACTCTCTCGCGGTATACTTCTTTCCCGTTAGGCATGAGCGAAATACGAGCAACGGGACACGTTCGTTTATTTGGATACGTGACACTGAATATATGTATTCACTTCGCCGATAGACCTGTTTCAAGAACTTGTCAAGATGGCGATGACCACCTAATAAAATAACAATTTCGAGCAGCTAAAGCTAGTTTCGTACATTTCTCTGAATGTAGGTGTATAAGACAGACGAATCTTCTTGGTAATTATTCAGCAGAAAAGGGTGCACCTCGTCGATATTGATGTCCTTGAAATATCATATTAAACACCTTTTGGGACACGTGTTTTAGAGCGAAGCCCCACCCCAGGCATAAACAAAATTATAAAATATTTTTTTTAGGAAACTAGGGAATGATGACCTTGACAACATATTTCAAGGCCATCAAAATCGATGAACCATTTTCCTTTTCTTCTATAAAATGATTCAAGACAAAATAAAAGGAATCTTTTAACGATGAAACGATTTTAAAGATTACTTATTTCATAATATTTACTTATTTACGTCGCAAAGACTCATTTATTTCAACATTTGACTGACGTCACGTTTTTGTCGATTTCTAGATTACCATTCATGACGTCCCCGTTATCAGCCTAATTGTACATAAGAGACACGTAAGTACTTTATAAACATATCTCTCCATATTTTATTTATCAAAAATTATCGTTTTCTGTATGTATAATTTCGTCAGTTTTTAAATTAGTTATAACGCGGTCATTTTTGTTCGACCAAGCAAGGACAACGAACGCTCTGAATTTCTGTTGCTCCCTCTGTACCTGCATAGTGCAGTGAGCAAGAATGGTTTCGTTGCTTTCGATTTCCACGGAGCTGGGGCAATGCTGCTCCTCAGAACAATCGCTGTGAAAAAGTCTGTTGCCCAATTTTCAAACAAATTACAAGCGTAGACAATTACGTAGTCACTACCATTTCCTGTAATCGATTAACTGTACAAAATGAAAATTAGAGAAATCATTTATCATTCGGTGGTAGATACACTTTCACGTGAAAACTCATTTTATTGATTCACAAACATACGGTTAACCTAAATACACATCCAGAATATAAATCGTCTGCAAGGTGAAATTCTTTAGACAAATGTAATAATGGAATACTCGAATATAAATAAATAATACTATACAGCAAATATTCGATCCAAGAAAAAGAGTATCCCTTCCACTGAACTACGCGATCTAAGAAAACAGTACGGACCCTAGGGTTTTCCTTAGATCAAGACTTTACCGTGCTATCGATGGGAATATTTGAATTTTATGTTGCGATTCTGAAAATATTAAGTAACAAGCTTCTCGTACGCGCACGGTTGAGCACGACAGGAATCATAAAATGTGTCGGGCCTTCAAGTAATAATTATCGATTAAACGTGCAGAGAAGAAGAAAGGTTGTCACACTTTCTTCCAATCTTTTTATTTTTAGCGACGGAAACCGCGGGGTAACGCGACATCCTCGAATAAATTTCAATTATGAAATAAAAGTGAATCGGTTTGCTTCGTTGCTTGATGGAAACAACAAATAATTATACTTCACCTTGTACTTCTTCCGTGCATCTATATTCAGCTTACGTGATGGCTGTGCTCACCGCTATTGATCCATTAGAGCTACTTACTGCACTGAAACTTTTGTGCATAAGTCACGGGAGAGGCTGATAAAAACTTTTGTCTTTTTTTTTACATTTTTGTACCCTTGGAAACGCGAAGAAAACACGAGATTGCTGAATAAACGCTCGTCGGCGCGTCGTACAGTGCGTAACAAAAGTAAGTGAGCGACTCTAGTACTAAAAAAAAACAATCGAATGTTTCACATAATTCGACGAATTCTCGAAGGTAAAAACATTGCAATTTTTTTTCAAAATTGAATTTTGTAAAAACTGAAGTTGACGGAGAAGAGCCAAACGAGAAAAGTGAAAATTTATCGAACGGTCTTATCATTCCTCGGACATTCTGTGTGTTCGAATAGATGCGCAATATTGTATACGATCGAAGTATGTATATAAACGTATCGTTCTTCGTAGATCGATGTACATATACCTATGTATGTATGTATTATGCTTGCTATGCTCAGTCTGTTAATTAAATATCATCTTATCGGAGATTCGACGTGCATAACTGAGAACCACGTAACGTACATATCGATACGTTCACCGTGCATGTTTTCTATTGTTGCACATCGTGCGCCACAGATATGTTCAAAGAAATGGCAAATGACGATGAAACAATCGTTGAAACGCTAACGTGACGCAGTTCGCTCTTTTAAATGTTAGTAAACGAGAAGATGCATACCGATAAGATAAAGCGGATCAAAGTATACTAATAACCAGCGATTAAAGGATTATACACGTTGCCTTTTATCTTTCTGTTTAAAGCGTAGATCTCGATACGAGATTTTGAATCTTAAAAAACTACCTTAGTCTTCTTGGCACAGAGGTCGCTGAAATCAGCGGTATTTAAAATTATCGGTACTACAGATCCCTGGTAACGTTAATATTTCAGTTGGTTTACCCTGTAACTCGCGTAGTCAAATTCGCAACTAAATCTCTCGTATAGGCTGTAGGTAAGGTAGAAAACTGTAATCGTGGAATCTGTGGTCGTTCTTCGTGTACCGTCTAGATGGCGCAACGTGTATAAACCGTAGTAAGCGCACAATGAATTTAATATAAATATTCCTTTTGTTTTCAGTGAAATTCGTTGATACGTGGTTACGTGTAAATTAACATTAATCATTCACTAGTTTAATTTCAGTACCGTATATGCAAGCGTTAACACAGTTTGTTTTCATGTCGGTAAAATTGTAAATTTTGAGAATTTTTCAAGTGCATTATAAAAGTATAGTACATTATCAAGTATATTAAAATTGTTTTCGATATTCTGTGATTAATTTAAATTGTGCGATCTATCATATTTGACGATTCGAATATTTTATAAAACGTTTGTGATTTTTCATAACGTAGAATGATAACAAGTTTCTCAAATGTTTTCTTCGTTTTCAGATTTTCTGCTGGGTCGTCGATGCTGTGCGAAAACGGAGTCATGTAAGTGAATAATATTAGCTAATTCATTCAATTTCATTTCCAACAAAATATAAATTAACAAATACGAGTATTGAAATTCCAACTAAATTCCAACGCTACATTAAAAAACAGCTACGTGATCTTTAATGATTAAACTATTAATTTCAAAATCAATTAACCGATATTCAAAATACCGATATCGCTACGCGGATAAAAAATAATTTTTTGTTTATAAAAGTTCTCGACTCTCTGTAAACATCGGCACTGAAAACGAGTACGAGTACGAGTACACTTGTTCAAATTTCAAACTCGATTTTCTCGGAAACGGAGCTTCAATCAAAAAGATTTCATTCAATATTTTTTATTTATTCTGTACGTAGAATTATTCCGGGATATGCACTCCGTAGATCCATCGATTGGATGCCACCTACGTGCAAAAAGGAAATGTTAAAGAATTTGTAAAATCGAATGTGAAACAACTCGATGTTGTAACACTTTCGAAAAATGGGAAAATTACTTGTAGAGAGAAAAAATATCGGATGCCACCTACGTGCAAAAAGGAGATGTTAAAGAATTTGTAAAATCGAATGTGAAACAACTCGATGTTGTAACACTTTCGAAAAATGGGAAAATTACTTGTAGAGAGCAAAAATATCATTCTCGCTGAAAAAATCCATTTTCAATCATTTCAAAGTTGGGTCTAGAAGAAGGGCCTATGTTAGGATTTTTAAATTCTGACCGATTGACGCTTTCGACGAGGTATCTCGCCGTCAATCGGTCAGTATCAGGGCGCGAGATGTCTCGTCGAAAGCCAATTCGTTCACCGGCCAATTCCGGTGGCCGCGAGATATCTCGTCCGGGATACAAGAAGGGGTTAACGCGAGAGCTTTCACGAAGGCCGCGCGAGAAACTCGCGGAGGCCGGCAGGTTCCCCAGGTCTTCCGCAATAATAGGAATTTCGATTTGTGTTCTTCCGGTATTGTTCGGTGGTTCCCGGTGGGAGTAGCGCGCGCAAGAGGATAACGTACTAATATAAAATTCGATCTGAACTGCGGAAAGGAAAGCTG